>JAWPHD010008075.1:0-119837 GCA_037043455.1 Cyrtodaria siliqua
CCTTCCCATCATATAAGTAAGGGTAATTAATTATATTGCTATTATCTCAAGCCAGCTACTGTGCATCCGCAAATATGGCGAACACGTGATGGCTGGCAGATATATCTCACTGCCGTGTATTTTATTGCTTCTGATGTAGACATACTAATGTAATGACTAACGTGTGTCTTGCTTTTTACAAATACGTACTAAGTACACTACTATTCCGCTACAATCTAATACATTTTAGGCGGTAGTCTAGTAGGAGACACCCCCACCCCTCGGGGGAATTTTGTACAGTCTATTTTTTTGAAAGCCCATTATGTGTAGAGAAGTTTGGAACATGTGTGCTATCTGGCGACTGGGGGTTTATCGTGTTACTGGGTGTAGAATACGTTACCTATAAAACAATAGTTAATTTTACTGCATTTTGAATGCTAAACATGTATGGAAGAAAGGATTTGTATATTAAATTGTCTTCATTATTCATGCCTATTATAATACAAACGTTCGTTTCCCTTACTTTTTATACCTTGGATACCTACATTATTAAGCCTACGTTACCGTAATTTACGTTACCTTGATGAATGAAGGTGTTTGGTTTAAGAAATTAAGAAAATAAGTATTTTATATCCCAAAATTATTTTACATCTTATTTATAACAAACAAAAGTATCCTTGATGTGAACAATGTTTGGTTCTTGTATTGTCCATTACATTGTGTCTTATTTTAAAATACTTAATAATAATTTTCCGTGTGTTACTAGAAATCTAGAAATTTCAGCAAATTTAGCTGCTAATAAATAAAGATGTTAATACAACATTCCTCTAAACATCGTCGATGGTAACAACAATGATTATACCGACATGACATTATGTCAAGCTAATATGTGTTACCTCATGTATTAAACGTTACATACGTTAGCAGTTACGTTTGCATCATATTATTTATATACCACATCTAAGTATCAAGTAAAACATGGATATATATCTTTATATTCCTTTATATATTGTTTATACTTAGGCAAACATTGAATGAAATGAAGTTTGTATATAATTTACACGACTTTTCCGTATTTTGTAAGTTACCAAATTCAGAGAAAAATAGCAAATTATATGCACAATTTTAACTGCTAATGTATTCATATATTAATCAAATGTAACAAATTAAGCAATTTCAACATATTAACAAAATAAATTGAACTTTACTTACGCTACTAAGAAATATAAATGTATAGCTCTAAGAGATAGCATGCATTTTCGTGGAAATATGTTACATCATTTGAGCTCAGAATTCCTCTATACATTGCCATCACTTTCTTCAAACTCAATATCAGTCAGTTTGTTGGCTGCCATATCTTCCCACCCATTATTTGCTTCCATCTTCAGTGTCAAGCTCTTTGGTCATGATGTCAACCAACTATTTGACGCAATATCACCAATAGTCCAGTCAAATTCAATAACTTTATCTTCTCTCATTTGTTTCTGCGGCTGGGTAATGTTGGTCCGTATGTTGCCACAAAAGCAACTTGTTAGTGTGCATGTTCAAATGCATGATTATAGAAATTAACACGGCGAAAAAAAGTTCTAGTTGTGGCCTTTGAATGTTCACGAAAACGTATCTGACATCCGTGTATATAGGCAGCACACTATCCTCTCCGTGATCTCCGTACTTTTTTTGAAGATCATCCGAACATTCATGCCTCTGTTCGAGCAATCCAAATAGACACAAACTCTCTGTGCTTTTTAATCATCTTCAATGGGATATCCTTGCCACTCCCTACAAAGCAACTGGTTGTAACACAGGTTGTAAATAAATGCAGTGTTGGTATTAAGGATCCCTTAACCTCTACAATTTGTTTCACATTCAACATCTCCTTTTTTAATCATCCCAGTGCCAAACATGACATATGATTGTATTACTGAAACAAATTTTGAAAGCAGGGTCAGTATGTCTGTGTCAAGAGAATGCAACACGATTGTTTCTGATGTTGTGAGGATTGATAGTGATATGTTCATTCTGATGTCTGCTTCCTCCTATGATGAAAACAGATGTTCCTGATTATCAGCAAAGACAAAATTAATATGTCATCTCCAAATATATCACCATATTGTTCAGAACAATGTTAAATAACTTTTTATTATATACCTATTTCTCTCGATGTAGAAATATAAATGATCTAAATTGACTTACATGTCTCATTTCTTTTAATTGAAAGCATCTTTCACCAACTGTCAACTGTCAACACAAACGACAACACATTTTGTCATTTAAGCGCTTTATAAACGAAAGTATATAGGCGTGTAAAGCAGCTGTGTGATGCATTCGGAACATTTTACCGGTTTTCGGACTTATCGTTGCGTTAACATGGGGCCCGTGTACTGTACAATATGTATTTAATTTATTTATTTTGCATGCCCGTGCGTCCAATACGGAAATACATTATACGGTCACATGGTACAAATGCAGACCGCTTATTGCACGAGAGAAATAGGTATATAATAATAGACCATCATAAACATCTCTCTATGCTGAAATACGGATGATCGAAGGTATAGCTCGTTGTCATTGATATCAACTCAGAATTGGGTTTGTGAAACCAAAGGTAGATTCTGTGGCTCTTCTCAAGTCTTTCTCATTGTTCTTTGATTGGGATGGATGCAGTTCTTTGCGCGAAGAAATAACTTCTGATGCCATATTTGCCATATGGAGAGTGGCGTCTAGCAGCTTTGCTCTACATTGATGTGTAATGCACCAGCGATATTATTGGTATGCTGCATACTTTCTACTGGATCCAATGATGTTACGCTGAAAATTATGAATAGTTATGTGACTTGTGGAAGAAGGACACTGAATCTCCTGTTTTGGAGAAGTTCATTTGACCTGGGGATGGGTTGTGTCAAGACTCAGGGTGTCATTAAATATACTGAAATGTGTCTGGCTTAGTTCCAATGGTCATACTCAAAGAACATTGGACATAGGCGTTAGAGTGAAGATAAATGCATGTCAAGGTCATTTTCCTTTGTGTCTATCTTTGATGAGAGTTAGTATTATTAGTATTGTGTTGTCCAGATACCAGTAATCAGAATAAGGCAAGGCTAACTTACATTGAATGGGGACAGAACATTATTATTATTTGGGGTTGTCTCAAAAGTAGGATACATTGCAACAAAGGGAAGATGCCATAACTAGTAAAAAAGACATTGTCAATAACGGATAAGCTCCCAGTAGTTTATTGTGCAATTACTATTTTTGTGATGTGTGCCATTTTAAAATATTTATTTATTATATATATATTGTTTCTTTAGACATTATGTTTATTTATTTAATTATACTAATGAATAATATTACATCTTTTTTAAAAAAACATAGTTAAAAGTACAATACTAGCACCTTTATGTTTGGAAACGTCTAATATTACATGTAACTTTAAATGGTAACGTAATTTTTGTGTTTATTTTACATATCGTATCATCTATATATACAATATATACACACACATTTTATTTATTTATTCATTCTTTTAAATATCCATTAAGTGAATACTGTTTCAGTAAATAACTAGAGCCTTTATTTCTGGAAACATTCAATATGTATGACAAATAACTTTAAAATGGTTACGTAAATTTCGTAATGTAAATGTCACGAAACGTTAACTACATTGGCTTTTGGAAATTTGTTTTCTACATTAGATTTTGGTTTTTAACATGTTTGATAAATAATATAGAATATGCATACCGTTTTATTGCATATAAACACTTTTTGAGTATTACATTTTCAAAACATAATAATGGTATTATGTCATTAATTGCACGGAACGTTTAACCCATCCCTCAATCAAAGTTCATAAATATCTATGTGTCTTTATTCAGAATTATTTTACAAAATGTTAAGTAACGTCGTGCACAAGACGTATTTTACTGATACCGCTTTCCCCCTTTGTTTTGATTCTTGCTTATCTATTTGTTATAACAATTGTATGTATATGCACCCACGTTACCTAAGATTGTTAATAATAAAAGATGTGTTCTTTTCTATACTATTCCGAACAAAGTTAAAGACAATATATACTAAAAGAAATAAGTTTAGCAAGGTATTTTGCATATCTAGCTTAAAGAAACTGAATTATTATTTTATAATGTGAAGCATTTGATAACTTTGGCATGTCAGAAGTCTTCTTGTTTTCCACTAATATTATGAATGATTCGGAGTAAGCATCAGAGTTATCTCCCAATTATATAAAACAACATTTTTCACATTAAAAACAAGAATATTGTCAAGAACAGGGTTAAACTTGGTTAAATAACTATTCTGGGTTTCTTGAGATAAAAAACGCAAAAACAATTAACATTAACCATGTCATTATAATGAAATTACGAACCAAAGTTTTAAATATTAAAATTATCTCCCTTTATATTGAAATAAGAATGAACTTATAATTTCTGTAAAGCAAGTAAATTAAAACATTTTGCTTCTTTTTTCGCAGATATCGTTTACAATTAATGTCCTGTATATACTTACTAATTATGTTAATTATATTGTTAATGGTAGCTGAAACACATAGCCTTGAATCTGCTCAATGGGATTTATCTTGTTTTTTTTTGCTAAACTTATATCTTTCAGTATATTAGACACTATTTCACCCTTATTGTTTCATACGTGTTTAGTGATGAATTTAAAGGTTTGTTACCATCAATTTGTGTTGGCATTTCAGGTGCAAGATTCCTGGTCTTGAGAATGACACATTCGCAATTCAAAGCAGAGCGCACGAACGTTTAGTGAATAACAGCATTCCTGGTTCTACAGATCCGACTCTCATGTACGACACGTGCAATCTGTATAAAAACGATAGCACTGCTGCGGATGAACACAATCTACCAATCAACGCGAGTCTTGCAAAATGCCACGAATGGGTGTATGACAAAGCCATATTTTATGAGACGTTTACTTCAAAGGTTATTTATTGTAATTATTTGCTTATTGAAAAATGTTTATTACATTTCCATAGGTGAATCATTAGGATTCACATAATCAAATAAAGACTTTGTAACAATAAACTTAAGGTCTTTACTGTATAGTTCCCAGTGAAATAGTCGATTGTATGGTTAGAATAAACCTTATATTCTCATTGATTATATTATTTTCACAGTGATAATATAAGAACTTATATTCTCACTGCCGGAAAAAATGGAACTACTTATTTCTACATTTGCTTATAACAGTCATAATTCGTGTCAAAGTTTAGAACTATATTCTATGCGCACTAAATATATGTAACACGCCTCACGCGCTATATTTATCCGCGAATACGTTAAAGGGGAACTGTCGTAACGAAACGTATTTTCTGTTTGAAACAATTTGGTAGTGTTGCATGATAAAAAGTATATAATAAATAAACTATTTGTTGGTTTGTCGTGAATATAGGATTTATTTTCCTCTCAAAGTGAGAAAACTTATATATTCACTCGTGCTAAATGAAAATAAATCCTATATTCACTCCAAACCAACAAATATCCTCTATATATGTCTTAAAGACTTTGTAACAATAAACTTAAGGTCCATCTTCAGAATTTCTGAACATTGCACGAACTGGACTACTCGTAAGTAAGCATCACGAAAAGAACACAAATGTATTTTAAAATTCAACAAAAAGACAGTTCAACAAATTGGGGTTGTCTGGTTTCCTGTTGCATTGAAAGTAACGGTGCTTGTAAATGCGTCTGCAATATTAATATTCATTTCAGACTAACTTGGTATGCAGTAATGCCATGAAGACCTCCCATATTCAGATGTCACTTTTCTTCGGTTATTTTGTAGGTGCATTTGCCCTGGGTAATGCCGCAGATGTGTAAGTAATCTTGTTAAAAATATACACACTACAATTTCGATTTTTCTAAAACTCACGGGGTCTCGTTAGTTTTTCAACATATCCTACCTATTTGTCAAATCATTATTTATAACCAGTTGAACAGGTCAAAGCAATCTTCTTTTTTTTTTCATATTACTAAGTGTTAATTATATTGCACCAACAATAGTTTAAACCTATTGTAGATAAACGAAGCAAAATTGAAAACTCCATTTTGAATTAACTTTATTTAATTATATGCAAGAAGTTTTAAAGTCAAAATGATACTAGAATAATCAATCGAGGTGCATATTTTAATACTTACTGACATTTTCTAACGTTTTATTGCGTAAAAAATATGCTTGTATACGTTGGGGATTAACAATTTTGCTGCAATTTTTTTGGTTTTAAAACTTTTGTTTCTAGTAGTATGGTGTGATAAATAATGTTGCTATTTGATGCGGGTTACACCTTTTGTTGGTACTGCTTTGGCGTTATAGGGTTGCTTTACTGGTCGGGAGATACGTTTTATCTGACGAGCAAATATAGCACCAAGGTATGGGAATACCCCTATCGCACCTTTGGATTTTTTGACTCTCGGCAACGATCTTTTGAAGTCTTTTTATATGAAAGCATATAAATATTCAGTACAATCTATGTTTTTTTCTTGTATTGTTTTTGTTTGGTTTCAATTTTTTTAGGGATTCTACTTTCGTTAAATCTAGATTCTAAAGGGGCACAGGGCAAACTTGAGGTATGTTTAATAGAGCAATGATCAAACTTCTACGAACATATATTCTTGAGCTTGTCGATGTAAGCTGTAATTGTATTTATTTATAAATAATTTGTAGTTGTATTAAAGTTTAATGCGTCTCGCTAGTTTTGAGAAACGATGTCAAGAATCATTCAAACCTTAAACTATGAACAAAACATGTATAATATGAATAGATAGGTTTTGGAGCGAGTTATTTCATTTTCATTAATCGCAATAATTGTATTGTTTTAAATCAAGACAACCTGTAAGAGACAACCTTGAACTGTTAAGTTAAAATCGACCTTTTAAAACTCTTTCATTACTGTTTCTGTTTTATATTTATATTTTTGAGCACTAAGTATTACTCCTTTTAGAGTATGATACACGTTTATGAATATAATTCGCTAATTTTAAAATGTATCATACTAATCCATTACTCCAACATTTACTTTCAGAATCGGAAGAAAAAAGGTTTTCTATTTCGGTGCATTGGTTATGGTGTTGGCAGCAGTCAGTATTTCATGGGCACCGGGCGTATACTCCTTCGCCGCTCTACAGTTCATCATTGGAGCAAGTTCACATGGATCGTTTTTGTCCGCGGTAGTTTTATGTAAGTGTTTATATCGTGCATAATACCAAAGGGGTATGGCGTAATTTAAAGTCAGAATATGCTTATTGTTAACCTTAACGGAGATGATATAGACTTTGGGTCAAGTATTTGTATATATTATTACCGTCAAATTTGCATTAAATCACCCGATGTACCCAGCCGGTACAGCCAAAATCTTTATTATTGAGAGTTCTGAAATACTTGAATAAGGGTGAAAGAATTATCAAAATCGGATAATAAACAAAGAAGATATGATCATTTGAAGTTTCTGTTGAAACGGATATTGAAGCGGCCATTTTGAGAGCTATGACATCACAGTTCTAAATGACCATATATGGAATATTTATAAATACGAAAATTTACTCATTTATAGGGAAACAATGATAGCCACTGTATGAAAAATATGTAATACTTAATAGCAATAATGCTTTATATGACCAATAAAAAAAATCGTTCATTTGCAGAGATTTTCTTCGTTTTAAATGATATGTATCAATATTCCATATATGGTAATATGGAACTCTGACGTCATAGTTCTACAAATGGCGGCTCCCATATTCGTTTTAGAACAACCTTTAAATGGTCATATATTTTTTGTTTATCATCCGATTTTGATAATTCTTTCGCCTTTTTCCAAGTTTTTCAGAACTCTCAATAACACAGCTGTTTGGCTGTGTCGCTACATTCCCTTTAATAGAAACAACTGATTAGAAACGTACGCTTCGTTAAAGGCACGCTGACTTTTTAACACTCTTGTGTTTACATAAAAATTAACTGTGCTATAAATAAACCATTTGGATCTGCACACTTCATATGTTGTGCTTAACGTCGGCGCAGGGTGTAGGGGATACAGCGTAATTAGTATACAAATATTTATTCGGCATAGTGGGTACAGTTTAATTGTATTCAATTTATTTATTAGCGTAATTATCTAAGGGTTATTCCATTAAAATATGCATGGGACTCCAGGAAGGTACTATTGACCACCCACCCAAAATTGAGTTTGCAAGACCCACCTATAGAATTTAGGTTGGCTAAAATACACCCACCCATAGATTTTATTTATTTATTTATATTGAACTATATATATATATACATATGAACTACATACAAACATGACAACTGCTTGAAGAACGTAAGTGGTTCTAGCAAATTGGGAAAAATCCTAGGCCGGCTGATTTTTGGGAAAAAAAGTAAGAGATTGTCAAAATTGGGAAAAAAAGAGCATGATTTTCTTAAAGGAATATTTTTAAAGAGAAAACGTTTATTAAAATGTATGCTTTAGGTATAATATCAATCAGGTGTTGAATTTAGCAATGATTTTAACATGCAAATAAACAATGGAAAGTATATTTTTTTTTTACATTGGAATAGTTTTTACCCAGGATTGGGAAATTCAGGATTTTTTTTGCAATTGTGAAGAGGCTGAATTCCAGCCCCACTTAAATAGGTTAAGAAAACCTGATAATGTTCTATTTTCCTTTTATTTATCCATTGCATCATATAACAAAACCAATATTATTTTCTTCTACAGTTTTAAGATCGCGCCGCGAATCACGTCAAAAACCATACAGGGTCCCCCAATTAAATTGTATTCAATTCATTTGTTAGCGTAATTCTCTTAAACAATCCAAAACATGTGCGCGTTCCCGGTTTATTTAGCAGCTTGCATTTGTGAATAAGCGTTCACTGTTAAGCGTTTTGTATGATACAGACTTGCTAAAATAGAAAACGATTATACAGCAATTCATCGAAAAATAAGAATATGAAAAGGAAGTAACCGTTCAAAATATTAATATTCGAGTGATCTTTCTTCTTCTGTCCAACGTGACAAATTTACCACTCAATGTCAATATGAAAGCAGTAATGCGATTGGTTTAAATCATGCAATCAACCAATGAAATGCGCGCTTTCAAATTGATGAACTTAATCCAGGGAGAGATTTTTTTGATTTTAAACAAATACGTCACAATAAAACACGACTTCTGATTGCATTTTAGTTTGAAAAGTCTGATCGTCCCGAGATTGTCCGGGCGGCGTTCAAGGCCATATTTACGGCGATGTGTGAAAATATCACGATCCTGAAAATTACACCCATGCATAGATGCGAAATTCTTTTTAAACTACCCAGGCATAGAACCACATTTCGTAAAATAGGGTTCACCCATAGATTTTTATTAAATTGCCGTCCTGATGTCCCGGATATGTTTTAATGAAATATCCCTAAGTTGTAACACTTTCGAGTGCATCGTCAACTGTCTCAGTTTATGTGGTAATCAGCATATTCTGCCTTTAAGTTAGTCGAGCCCATATATACTAAAGGAAAAAATAAACACAGCTCGGGAATCTCCGCTTTATATTGTATGTATAATATGCTGCAATTCATTAAACGAATGTTACATGGCGACATTAGACTTTTCCTTTCGGAAAAAAATACTAAAAAAACGCATTACATACCAAATAGTATCGCTTCAAAGTTTCATTAGTGATAGAATACGTGTTTGGCTCAAACAGGTGTATACAATTTTGGAATCTTTGAAATAGAAATTTTAAAGTGCAAATTCAACATGAATAGTGTGCTAAAACTTATGAAACTGTGGGATTAATTTGTTTTAGTCTATTACAAATTCAGGAGACGTTCTTGATAAAACTTCAAGTTTCTTATATAAGCACTTATGACTTCTCTACACTAAATACAACCTTACCTTATCAAAGACAATATACTACAAAGACAAGCTTATTGATCTTATTCAAAAAGATATTCGCTAGGAAAAATACTACATTTTAGGCCTGTAATAATATTAAAGCGTTTTTTACTTTCGGCATTTAAGAACATTATACTATGTGGACTTGCCAAGAAGTTTGAGAAGCACTCATCGTCCTGTTAGATAATATTTTCGTCAGGTATGGAAGTACCGTTTATAGACAAATTGTTGGTATCCCTATGGGTACGAACTGTGCACCCCTTGTCGCTGATATATTGCTATGAAAAAGATTTCATGTTGAGTCTTTCACCAGATACCCAGGCAGATGTTATTGAAGTCTTTAATGGCACCTCTCGATATCTGGATGACATATTGAACATTGACAACCCCTTCTTTTCTACCATGGTTAATAAAATATACCCTAAAGAACTTCAACTTAACAAAGCTAATGTGTCTGATACTAACGCTTCTTTTCTCGATTTACATCTCTCCATTGAAAAAGCAAACTATATGACAAGAGAGATGATTTTAATTTTGATATTGTTAATTATGCCCATTAAGATGGGGATGTTCCCCGAGCAACTTCGTATGGTGTCTATGTGTCTCAACTTACTCGTTTGTTCTAGAGCTTGTACTCGAGTTAAGGACTTTAATATTCGTAATCTTTGTGTTGTATAACTAAAAAGCTACTCCATCAGGGCTACCGTTACCATAAAATTCATAAAACCTTAGCAAAATTGTATTATCGTAACATTGCATGATCTTCTTTCCAAATATAAAAGTAATTTAAATACTCTTCTGCGACAAGGACTTCTATGGTGACGTGATTTACAAACTTCGTAAGATCCTTGGTCATGATCACTTTCATACTATCTTTGTTAAACTTGTTAACAGGTTTTTCAAAAGAGGTTATGGCCCTATCATATTGCAACGCACTGGATGCTAGGTGGTGGACCCATTTACAGTTCGCCACTATGCTTTCCTCTTTAATTGTGCGATGACAGGACAGGCTGCGAACTCTATGATGACGTCCACATAAAGCCCAAAATTACGGTGACGTTTGATGTTTGTCTACAATCTTGTCTTGTCGTGCCCTCAATGGTTTGTTCTATTGTTGCTCTGACTTCTGCTAAGTCATTGAGTACCTTCTTTGTGTCTTTCTAGGCTATTTTTTTTTTGTATTTATATATACACAAGCATTTTTGTTTTTTACTTATATTGCCTTTTAATGCTGCCTTGTTGGTTAGAGAATAGTTCATGGCGGGGATTTCTTTATTTACACTGTTCCGTTTTATTGGGATGACAGTAGGGTAAGTGTGATGTTTGGTGCACCCTAGAACCTGGGTAAACCTCGATCGGCATTTTGTGCCACGGGCCTTACCAAGGCGGTAGCCCTATTGTCAACCCTTTTATGTTTGTGATGTCTTTTTGGCCTTTTATTCATCTTTTAAACTGTTCTTTGTTTCTGTATTTGTTTGTGTTGACTGTCGTCCTTCAATGTTACTTTTCCTATTCGATTGTTATATCTATATTTATACTGATATTACCTATTAATATGGATATAAAATGGTGTTTAGGGTATAAAAATGAAAAACGTAGCCTTTTATTGATTGTAATGTTTCCTAAAGCCATACAATGTCATATTAGGTTGCTAGTTATTGTTCCATGAATGCAACACTTTCCGTTCGACATTTTCATCTGTAGAAGCAGTACAAACTCAATATTTATCAAAGGAAAGGTATAAATTTTGAGATAAAACCTACAGGAAACTACTGCAATACGTCTGGTTGTGTTAACACTCTTTCTGGATACAAAGTAACTTGCAGAAAATGATTTTTAAATTTCTTGAAATAGTTCCTATTAAAAGTGTTTTTTTTCTGTGAAACATATTTTTCAAAGATTATGCATTTTTATTTATCAATTTAATGTCCTGATACATCATTTTTTTTCGAAAATTCTTAAAATTGTGTTCTGTTGCCAACTTTGTTATGTTTGTTTTGTCGCATACGTTAATTCCGTTTTTTCTTGTCGATGTTGTATGTTTTGATTGTATTGGGTAAATGCTACAATTCCTGGCGGACTTCTATACCTGTTTTAACTTGTCAAACAAGAGTTAATTGTGCGATGACCGGAGAGGCTGTGGACTCTATGGTGACGTCTACCTCAAGCCCAAAAGGACGGTGACGTTGATGTTTGTCTGCAATCTTGTCTTGTCGTGCCCTCAGTGGCTTTTGTTGCTCTGGCTTCTGCCAGGTCATTCAGTACCTTCTTTGTGGCTTTCTAGGCTACAGTGGTTTTGTATTTATATATACACGAGCTTCTTAGTGTTTTACTTATATTGCCTATTAATGCTGCCTTGTTGGTTCATGGCGGGGATTTCTTTATTTACACTGTCCAGTTTTACTGGAATGAAGTAGGTAAGTGTGGGGTTTGGTGCACACTAGAACCAGGTTTAAACCCCCGGCATGTTTTTGCCACTGACCGTTCCAAGCGGTAGCCCTATTGTCAACTCTTTTGTGTTTGTGATGTCTAATTTGGCATTTTGTTCATTTTTAAAGTTGTTCTTTGTTTCTGTGTGTGTTTGTGGTTGACTGTCGTCCTTGAATGCTACTTTTCCTGTTCGATTTCTATATCCATACTGGCTTAAAAGGTGCTCTAGAAAAGATTGCCAATACCAGGACTGTTTGACTTGCCTACCAGCCACCCCGAAATACGAATCAATAATGGTATTACTTACAGGCCTTAGAGATCATCGGTACGACGGGCGTGATAGGTGTTGCATCTTACATTAACTCTTAGGTTACGACGGGCGTGATAGGTGTTGCATCTTACATTAACTCTTAGGATACGACGGGCGTGATAGGTGTTGCATCTTACATTAACTCTTAGGATACGACGGGCGTGATAGGTGTTGCATCTTACATTAACTCTTAGGAAAATTCTCGATAGAACCAAAAAGAAATATAAAAAGACCGGACAGGGAAAGTAGCATTCAAGGAGGACAGTCAACCACAAAACACAGAAACAAACACGCAAACAGACAAACAAGAAGGCAAAAGCAATAATAAATGCAAACGACATCACAAACACAAAATGGTTGACAATAGGACTACCGCCTTGGAACGGTCAGTGGCAAGTAGGCCACTGGGGGTTTAAACCGGTTCTAGGGTGCACCAAACATCACTCTTACCCTACTGTCATCCCATTAAAACAGGACAGTGTAAATAAAGAAATCCCCGCCATGATCTAATCTCTAACCAACAAGGCAGCATCAATAGGCAAGCCTGATTCCGTCCTTTCAAAAGATCCACGTTTTTATATAAATTGTTGAATACATTCATTATGCAGGTATGGAGATAGTAGGTCCATCCAGAAGGTCGTTAGTAGGCATGCTAACAGAAGTATTCTTCTCTATTGGTATTTGCTACTTGGCCCTGATGGCGTTTCTGATTCGCACATGGTTCTGGATACACTTGTCCATCACGATACCCTGTTTCGTTTACCTGGCATATTGGTGGTATGTAATATATATATATATATATATATCTGTATATTTGTTTTGCCTGTAGTTAAATAGGCCCCATTAAGTTCTATTACTTTTAAGTTTGTTTCCCTGAGTGTTTGACAAAATATTTACATTTTATAATGAACTCATTGTTTTCAAGTGTATTCCCGAGTCGCCACGGTGGTTACTAAATATACATGTATTGTATTTACGTGTTTACTCGGAGTCGCCAAGGTGTTTACTAAATACACATGTATTGTAGTTCATGTTTGCACGGAGTCGCCAAGGTGGTTACTAAATATACATGTATTGTATTTACGTGTTTACCCGGTGTCGCCAAGGTGTTTACTAAATATACATGTATTGTAGTTACGTGTTTGCACGTAGTCGCCAAGGTGGTTACTAAATATACATGTATTACGTGTTTGCAGGTGTAGAAGCCAGGGTGATTACTAAATATATTTGTGGTTAAAGTTCGTGGGTACTTTAATTTGAACTTTTGGATAACCACTCGTACATGTAATTTATGTACGTGTTTGCAGGGTGTTTTTGACTTGTTTGTAGGTTTATTCCCGAGTCGCCGCGGTGGTTAATTAGTACCAGCAAGCATGACCAGGCAGTCGATATCATCCGTAAATTGGCCAAGGTTAACAAGGCTCCGTTTCCCGAGCATCTGAATCAAGTCGATACTGGAAAGAATATAGAATCCAATGGCAAAATATGGGACGTGTTTAGAAACCCCGTTCTCTTCAGACGAACGATGATTTTGGCTTTTAATTGGTATATATCTTTTAAATAATAATGTATATTACATGATGTAAATTGATATATAATACGAACGTATCCAAGAAAGGAGTTGACACATGTAGCGAGCTAATTAATTATATTATATAACTAGTCTGCTATGTGATAAAACAAGTTTATAATGAACACTCGTCGGTTCATGTATCACATATAGTATGTGTTATAACCTGAGTAAAATATAGAGGATCTCGCATTCGTGCTAATGTATTATATAATTTGTTAAAAAAGTTTGCAAAATAACACGATGAATGATATGATGCTTGTCGAGCAATACTTTTTTCCAACATCATATAATGTTTGCGAAACTTATATCGTTCTTGTCAACATTATATCATTATTGCCAACATCAAATAATGTTTACCAACATCATATCATTATTGCCAACATTATATCATTGTTGCCAACATTATATTAATTTTGCTAACATTATATCATTATTGCCACAATTATATAATTCTTGCCATCATCATATCATTTTTGCCAACTGGGAGGTGTGGATCAGTTGGTGACAAAGTAACTTCATGTGGAATGTCACGTGACTTTTTCACGTTGCTCTTTTTTCAGGATGATTGTTAGTATGACGTATTATGGGGTCACAATGAACGCCGGTAATATGGCCGGTGATTTTTATCTCAACTTCTTTTTAATGGGTCTGGCGGAGATACCCGGATTATTGATTGGTTTTGCCATGTTAGATAGGATAGGACGTCGATGGGCCAACTCGGGCTCGATGATAATTGGTGGAGTAGCCTGTTTAGCCACCATGCCTACTGTATTGTGGGGTACACCTGGTAAGCATCTGGACACTTTCTTGCGATATGTAGCATTGTATAGTACACGGACAAAACTATAGAGCGGGCACCAGTATAATTATGTTTATACATAAGGTATATGCATTTCACACACTCCAGAAAACGAATTGTATAATAGCTGTCCCTTTTATCATTTGGAAATGGATGCTTAAGAGGCAAAGAAATCGCAAGCTTGCTTTGATACACCCACACCCACCCACACACCCACCCACCCACCCACACACACACACACACACACACACACACCTTCATCGTGATACTGAAATTAAGTTATTAAGCGGAAACCAAAAGTGACGTCGCCCGTCGCCCGCTGCCCACCGCTAGCGTTGTCAATGTAAAGACATTCTAAAAGCCAGTTTTTTTGCGTTGAAAAATATGTTTAACAAGAAATAAGTTTGTAATAGCTATATGTTTATTCAGAAAGCCATTAAACATTTGTCACAGACTGACTTCAAAAAGTTTTAATTAAGCCGCTGACTCGGGTTTAATTAGCATGGAAATCCATATTAAAATATAATAAAACCATTCAAAAACCAATGCTAGGTTCAATAATTTTAAGTTCTTGTTTGTTAGTTAAATGTTTTCTTGCTGTCAATTTTAGATGCATTTCTAAGTTTGTAAACGGTAACCCCATTTATAGACGCAATGCTACCCATGTCAATAAACATGGTATCGTGACTTCATTTGTAGATGCAGTGATACCCGCCATTAAGCACTTGTTATGGGACTCTGAATGTAATACACATTAAAATAACGAGTATGTTTTAAATCATAGTACATTTACTAGGTTTCGATTTTTGAACATTGTTTGCGATTGTCATTCTTTGAGGACACTGATTTACCAAATACTATTGACAGATTTACAGCCCTTGACACTAGCGCTTGCCTTCATCGGAAAGGCTGGCGCTGCATCAGCTTTTGGTATAGTATATATATTCACTGCGGAACTCCTTCCGACGGTTATACGCAACGCCGCCATGGGTTCCTGTTCGTGTGCTGCTCGCATTGGAGGAATGTTGGCTCCGTATATAGCTAAATCGGTGAGTTCGAAGTCGTTGACTTATAGTTAATGGCGGGGATTTCTTTATTTACTGCCCCGTTTTATTGGGTTGATTGTAGGATAAGTGTGAGCTTTGGTGCACCCTAGAACCTGGTATAAAACCCCAGCGGCCTTTTTTTCCCACTGACCGTTCCAAGGCTGTAGCCCTATTGTCAACCCTTTTGTGTTTGTGATGTCCTATTTGGCCTTTTATTCATCTTTACATTTGTTCTTTGTTTCTGTGTGTTTGTGGTTGACTGTCGTCCTTGAATCTGCTTTTCCTGTTCGATATTTAT
The DNA here is from genome assembly GCA_037043455.1 of Cyrtodaria siliqua. NCBI lineage: Eukaryota > Metazoa > Mollusca > Bivalvia > Adapedonta > Hiatellidae > Cyrtodaria > Cyrtodaria siliqua. The sequence continues at coordinate 16,350 of JAWPHD010008075.1, forward strand.
ATCTATATTTCCATGTATAGGAAATAAATTATCCATCTCTTTTATACAGTGATGTGATGCAGTCGCATAGTTTAGGAGGCGTTGACCTATAAATTCAAGTCAGCATGCTGCTATGACCGTCTAGAAACATATTACTCAAATATTCAATCGAATGAAAACTTTAATTCCAAAGAAACTCAAACACCATGTACAGGATGGCCAACGAAGAAGGATCGAAAATACTCGTACATGTATTTAAAATAACATCATTTTTTACTGTAATTGGGAGCGTCATTCCCAAAACACACTCGAAAATTCAACACCAAACCTCTCTTCTCGTTAAAGGGACCAAGGGAGATCTTGAGGTCTGGTTAAGACATTTTCACGCAGAAACCGGACGTCTCATGTGTTCTATATAACCGCGTTTTTAAGAAGCTGAAGTACAATTGTTTTACTATTGTGTAGTGGCCTCGACTTAATAATGTTGAGGAAACGACGTATTTTGTCATGACCACACTATAATTACATCGTGGGGAAGCCTTATCAACAAATCAAAGTTTCTTAAATGTAAGATCATTTATTTAAACAATACATACCTTTATTAATTCGTTACAGGGCGAGTTGATAGGCGGGAAATTCGGCCAAGTGGAACCACTTGTTATATTTGGTTCTTTGTCAATAATAGCGGGACTGATGCTTTTATTGCTACCAGAAACACTTAATTACAAGCTGCCAGACACTATACAGGAAGGTGAACAATTCGGAAGGTATGTAAATGCATAATTCTGCAATGTATAATTCTGCAGAAAGTACACTATGTGGACTTAAGCAGTTTGTGATGAAGCATCTATTAGATAGGAATTTTATCAGGTATGGAACTGCTGTTTGAAATATAAACGTAATTTAAGAACTCTTCTGCGACAAAGACTTTCACAATCTGACTTCCGTGGTGATTGACATTATTTACAAAACTGCGTAAAACCCTTGGTCATGATCGCTTTCATACTATATTTATTAAACGCTGCAACAGCACTGCATGTTTAGATGTTGATCCATTTACATTTCACCACTATGCTTTCCTATCTGACCTATGATGACGTCAACCTAATCCTTAAATGGATGGATACGTTTAAAGTATTTCTTTAATCTCGTATTGTAGTGCCCTAAACGGTTTATTCTCTTGTTGCTCTGGCTTTTGTCAAGTCATTGAATTCTTGCTTTTGGCTTTCTATGCTGTTATTTTTATATTCATATATACATGATCATCTTTTTGTTTTACTCTATCGCCTATTAATTCTGCCTAGTTTGTTACAGGATATAACCTAGGGGTTTCTTTATTTACACTCTTCCGTCCAACTGTACTGACAATATGATAATAGTGCGATTTGGTGCGCTCTAAACCTGGGATAAACCCCAGCGTTCTTTTTGCCCCTGCCTATTCCAAGTTGGTACCCCTATTTTCAACCAAATTATGTTGGTAGTGTCGCATACTGTGTTTGTCTTTACACGTCTCATTGTTGTTTCGCTTTGAATACGTGTTTTTGGTGACTGCGTTCCACTAAAGCTAAATTTCTTGTTCGGCTTTTATACCTACTTATAGTGAGGGTTCAATGGTATTTCTGTGAATTTTTTTCCTATACTCTTTGAAAAGTGGTTTTCATGACAGTCTCGATCCTATTATACACGAAATCCATTGGCAACATTTATTTTAGTCTCCACTTGAAATTCAAAATGGCTGCCATTTCTTACATGTTTTGACTAGTTGTGCAGTGATTGAGCTTAAATATTGAGACAGCAACCTAGGCTATTTAAATTGAACAACGATATTATATATTATTATATCAGTAATGGTAAGATGAAAACTATATACTAAGTGAATAATAGTAATTTATTAATGAAATTAAAATAAAACGAAGAATACTCCTCTACTGGTATCAATAACTCATTAACTGCGTAATGCGAAGCTGAGTTTAAACAATACTCGATTTTATCAGATTGAGTAAAAACCTATGGCCGATTTGTTGTCGTCCTTATTTGTTCAACTACACTTTTTTTATCCTACTACGTTCCATTTTTTAGATGAAAATAGCAAGTAAATGTTTCCAAATAATGTTGAATAGATATACATTCACTTGAAATAAATGGTTATATAATTCCAGGAAACTAGGACAGCCGGATACAAAAGATATAGAGATACCCTTCATCAGTGACAAAAACGACCGTTGACAATCTGTTTTTTGTAGGTGCCGTCTCTGGGAATCGCCCCAACCTTAAAGTTAAATCTCATGTTTTATAAGTTGTTTAGCTGATGTATCATGGATATTATATTACATTAATATGATTATACTTTGAATTGATTATCTCGTGTATCATGGGTTATAGTTTACAATACGATGTATGGTATCACAAATTATATGTTTCACTCATCATCAAATATCATAGGTTATTACATTATGCTGTAAGATTATATAACTCATGTATTATGAGTTGTTTTCAAGATGATTTAGGGTAGCACGTTTTATAGGTTGTATATTACATGATACTTCAAGATTGTTCAGCTCATCATCAAATATGTTAGGTTATTATATAATGCTGTAAGATTGTTTAACTCATGTTACTCATGTTAATGAGTTAAAGTATTCAATATGATTTAGGGCAGCATTATGTAATAGATATAGTCTGTCTCAGCTAGTTGGTTATTTAAACACCTAGATGGGCATGGCTTATTTAAACACCTCGATGGGCGTAGTAGCCCATCGAGGTGTTTAAATAACCAACGAGCTGAGACTCTATCTTTTTTGTAGCATGGTGTACTAAGTAACACTGTGACGTCATAGTGACCGTACTCTAAATTCCAATATCTTGTAGTACGGTAAAGCCACACCCCTTTAGTTACCCTAACTTAAACGATTTAATGCTCTGCATTCACCAATGGAAATGTCACCGACCATGCTACAAAATGATACTTCAAAATTGTTAAGCTCATCAAATATCTTAGGTTATTACATTATGCTGTTAGATTGTTTAACTCGTGTATCATGAGTTAACGTTTACAATATAATAATTCAACATGAGTATCCATGTAAGATAGGGAAATCTCACCCCGAGGGTCAGAATTGTAACCAGGGACGAGGCTCTGCCGAGTTCCTGGTTGCAATTCCGATCCCGAGGCTGAGATTTACCTATCGCACATGGATAAACTCATGATGGATTCTTTTTCTTGCATAACATCGACATTTTGTGCGTTAACGTCGCCAATAACTAACGTTTTACTGTTATTTAACGTAATGACGTCATGCAGCTGTTCACGTTATTGACGTCATTATTGTTGCAATCATATCCTCAAGGTGAACATTCTTACTATCACCCTCTCATGAATGTGATATTTATTTTATTTTATCATGTAGATATGCACTTTTCTGCCTAATAAAGGGGTGACCTATCAAATTTTGCTTTATTGGGCACTGACATTATATTATCTATATACCGAAAAGCCCTCGGGCAAAAATAAGATCCATTTTCAGTACAGATTTCACTTTGCCTGATAGACTGCACTGCTTGTTTGAGTGAAACCATTTTTTTTTCAGAAAGTTGCTATGAAAGTTTATTATACCTCACATAAGACGCCCATGCTAAATCCCCATAGACAACAATCTTTAATTTCTTACTATCTCACGCGAGGGTGATAGTACAGGGTGATAGTAAATCGCAGGGTGATAGTGAAACAATTATCGAATGCGCAGCTTTGATGCGCGCTGTTTCGGTGACGTCATCGGCTCAGTATGGTGCAATTGCTATTTTTAACTCATCATAACTTCAAAAGAACTTGACCGATTTCAATAAACTACCACTCATTTTCTTAGCTACGTTATTTCCGATCCAACGATATAACATTCATAGCAACTTTTAAAACTAAAAAGAAATCTGGCAAAGTGAAATCAGTACTGAAAATGAATCTTGTTTTTGCCCGAGGGGATTTCGGTATAATAAAATAAATCACCCTCTCATGAATGTGATATTTATATAATATCGTTGGATTTGAAATAACATAACTAATAAAATGAGTGGTAGTTTATTGAACTCTGTCAAGTACTTTTGGAGTTATGATGAGTTAAAAAGAGCAATGTCACCATACTGAGCCGATGACGTCACCGAAACAGCGCGCATCAAAGCTGCGCATGTGATAATTTGTTTAATATCACCCTGCGATTTACTATCACCCTGTACTATCACCCTCGCGTGAGATAGTAAGAAATTACACATTGTTGTCTATGGGGATTTAGCATGGGCGTCTTATGTGAGGTATAATAATAAAAATTATTTCACGCTAAGGGTATGGACAATTTATACAATGGTGTAATAATATAGGTTATTACATTACATTAATGCTGTAAGATTGGTTACCTCGTGTATCATGGATTTAATATTATGTAATGCTTTAAGGTGTCAAGTTCCATTGATTATATAGAGAAAAAGGAACGCACTGTCATACATTGTCTATATGAATATAATGTATATAAAAAATTCTTAATTCCACTTAATATTCCAGAGAAATTCCAAAATGTTTTGCAATAAAAAAGGCTACAGCTAGTTAGAAAACGAACGAAACTGTGCTGTACTAAATGCTTAAATCAAAGTACTCTTTCTTAAATGAAATCAGCAATGGTAAAGTTCCGCTTTGAAAATTTGAGCCATTTCGGTACTGTATTTAATGTATTAAAGGGAGTACATCAGGATTTTCATGGTTTTTAGGTGTCCGACTAAAAATTGACAAATATTAATATTTTCTGTTCTAAATGTCCTCAACATAAAATGAATGAACCTAAAACTGATCCATTATTTGCAAAGAAATTCATTGTGCACATTAATACGTGCTATCCTGGGTTACGCACCAGGGTTAATTTCAGCATTTTAGGTCCGATTCCGTCCTAGCTATATGATGTATTCAACGATTAGACGTTAACAAAATGATTCTAACATCATTTTTTGACTGAAATGTGTTTTATCATGAACTGGAACATTTTTATAATTTAAGGTGTTTCTAGAAAAATCCTGATGTACCCCCTTTAAAAAGGAGACTGCAGCAGAACCTAAGTCTGCCCACCTGCTTTAACCAAACGCGCATTCTATCAATAATGAAACTTTAAAGGCGTAACACTTGGTGTTATTTGTTGTTTCAGTCTTCAACATTACATGGTCCCAGTATTAACTTTCATACCCCATCCAACCCCTTCTCCAAGAAGCGAAAACGGGGTTGTCTTGGGTATGAAACAAAACTTTAATTTCGGCTTAAAACGTTTATATATTTTAAAATTAAAACATTAATAGGTAGTTTTAAACAAGTTATCGCCTTTTTCAGTAAAAAATGCGTTTAAACATGTTTAACTGTCGAAATATCCGTTATAAAATCCTGCTAATATAAGCTTTCCCATCGCTTAATGGAATTAAGGCGTGACCACGTAATGAGTCATTTTACCACTCAACAGCATATTATACATACAAATATAAAAGAAATTCCAATAATGAGTTTTTGTTTATTCTTTCACTATATATACATGATATATATTACTTAGTTTAGTTCATCATACTGTATATATTGTAAATTACTTGGTGATTTGTTTTGCTCATGTAGCACGGGTTATTTGTTGCTTTATGTTTTAATGTATCAAGTTCCATTAATTACATATTACAATGTATTATTTAATACATCTCAGTGTAATAGTTTATTTTATAATAAGAGCTTATATAATCATTGTTTATATTTCACACGTGAGCCATATTGATTAGCTTATATTTTCATTTTTATTTTTCACTGACCGGACAATCTTTGGAAAATCTGTCAAGTACTTTAGAAATTGTTACCATTTAGAGATTTCATTTTGCCAGTTCAAATTTAAAATCACACAAGAAAAACACATTTTTTAGAAGGTTGGTAAGAAAGATATATCCATGGATCGGAAATTACTTAACTAAGATAAAGAGTCGTAGTTTAGAGAAATCGATCAAGTATTTTAAAAGTTGTGACGATTTAATATAGAAATTTCACTAGACTGAGTAGTTTCCGGGTTGTGGCCAATAAAAAAAATATGTGTTGGGTTTGTCGTGAATATAGGATTTATTTTCATTTCGAATTGAGAAATCTCAAATATTTTCGCTCAGATGTTTTCACTTCTCGATGAAAATAAATCGTATATTCACTCCAAACCAACAAAAATGCACTATATGCTGTATGACTGCTGACTGTAAGTGTGGATGATGCTCTTTTATTCAAATATTTTCATTTCGAAGGGAGAAAACTCAAATATTTTCGCTCAAATGTTCTCACTTCTGGATGAAAATAAATCGTATATTCACTCCAAACCAACAAATATGAGCTATATGCTGTATGACTGCTGACTGTAAGTGTGGGTGATGCTCTTTAATTCTAATATTTTCATTTCGAAGGGAGAAAACTCAAATATTTTCGCTCAAATGTTCTCACTTCTCGATGAAAATAAATCGTATATTCACCCCAAACCAACCAGTATGCACTATATGCTGTATGACTGCTGACTGTAAGTGTGGGTGATGCTTTTTTATTCAAATTTATTTTAATGATTGTTTGACAATTTTAAACATTCAGTTTTCTTTAATATTTAATTTTGATTTAGTTGAGGAACGATGATAAATATCAAACGTTTTTCAAGATAATTAATGTATTTTGATTATGTTGTGGAATTAAAGCGATGGTTTCAAAAAGTTCAAAGGCCAATGCAAATCGCCCAGTGTTGTTGGCCAACAAAATAGCGCAACATTTTAACAAGTTCATTGTCATAAAGCTTATATACGATGTAAACATGAGGCAGTACTATTTATGTTTTTCATTATTGAAATGGACTTTAAGGCGCACAAGTTATCCATTTACATCAAAATAAAAGCATATGCAGATCGGCCCAGAATCTTCTCACATGCAGTACAGCAGAATTGCTGACAATTCTGTTTTTCGCTGAGCTACGATCATTAGCTCTACTGACCGAAGGCCAGCAGAGCTTATGGGATGGGGAGTTGTCCGTCGTCCGCCCGTCCGTCGTCCGTCCGTCGTCCGTAAACTTTTGCCTTGTGAACACTCTAGGGCCTTTATTAATAATCAAATCTTTACGAAACTTTGCCAGTGTCTTTATATTAATAAAAGCTCGGGTAAGTTTGAAAACCAGCCCGATCGAAATAATTTCACCGAAGTTATGGCCCTTGTTTTGCTGAAAAATGCCATATTAAGCCTTGTGAACACTCTAGCACCTTCAATTATTATTTGATCTTTACCAAACTTTCAAAGATTGTTAATATCAATGAAAGTTCGATTTTTTTTTAAAAACCAGCTAAATCGGATCAGTAATACCGGAGTTATGGCCCTTGTTTTTTTCTGACAACTGCTATTTTCTGCCTTGTGAACGCTCTAGCACCTTCAGTTATTATTTGAACGTTACCAAACTTGCAAAGATTGTTAATACTAATTATAGCTTGAACAAGTTCGAAAATCAGCTGAATTGGATCAGTAACACCAGAGTTATAATCCTTGTTTTTTTCTGAAAAATGTCATTTTCTGCCTTGTGAACACTCTAGCACCTTCATTTATTATTTGATCTTTACCAAACTTGCATAGATTGTTAATATCAATGAAAGCTCAAACAAGTTCGAAAACCAGCTAAATCGGATTAGTAACACTGGAGTTATGGCACTTGTTTTTTTCTGAAAAATGCTATTTTCTGCCTTGTGAACACTCTAAGCCCTTCAATATTAATCGGATCTTTACTTAACTTTGCCAGTGTCTTTATATCAATGAAAGCTCAGGCAAGTTTGAAAACCAGCCCGATCGAAATAATCTCACCGGAGTTATGGCCCTTGTTTTGCTGAAAAATGCCATATTAAGCCTTGTGAACACTCTAGCACCTTCAATTACTATTTGATCTTTACCAAACTTGCAAAGATTGTTGATACTAATTATAGCTTGAACAAGTTCGAAAATCAGCTGAATTGGATCAGTTACACCAGAGTTATAATCCTTGTTTTTTTCTGAAAAATGTCATTTTCTGCCTTGTGAACACTCTAGCACCTTCATTTATTATTTGATCTTTACCAAACTTGCATAGATTGTTAATATCAATGAAAGCTCAAACAAGTTCGAAAACCAGCAAAATCGGATCAGTAACACCGGAGTTATGGCCCTTGTTTTTTTTCTGACAATTGCTATTTTCTGCCTTGTGAACGCTCTAGCACCTTCAGTTATTATTTGAACGTTACCAAACTTGCAAAGATTGTTAATACCAATTATAGCTTGAGGTATGAAAGCACCAATTATTTTCCCCATAGACACCAATGTTAAAGTGTCACATATTAATGATTTGATGCAAATTCAACTCAAGTATGGATAATGCAGCAGTGTAATGTTCATATATCGAAAACTATTTTCCCACTTGAAAAATCACCAGAAAACGTGGGGTCACAAGACATGTAAGAAAGTTCTTGTTTGTTTACTAAACAAGTCGAGGGTACAGCTGTTTTTATTGATCGACTGTTTTCATTGCTCACAAAGTGTAAGCATAGAGTCGAAATTTCGAAAATGTTCATCAGTTATCCAGTAAAACCTATTAATACGCTTCTTATACATATAACCACAAAATCGAATAGAAATGGGCAGTTTTCCCCTACGTATAATGCCCATTTCCATCGAAAAAGGAGGGATTACTTTTTATTATAGGAACTACATTCGACTACACCTCGGAGGTTTACATGTAATTGGTGGTGGTAAACCTATAAGAGAAGAAAACATGTTCAGATGTTTCTTAAATGAGGAGTTTGTGTTGTCATTTTCATAACAAGTTTAAAAACACTTAATTCATGCAAATCGAATGATTATTTGCCGAGATATGGTCTTGTGAATACCAAGGACAATAGTCTGAAATCGACAAAAGTCAGAGATATTTTTTTTAATTTTACACTATCTGAATTTTCATACCAAACGGCATTTCTTGCCAATACACCATATTAAATAGATCAAATGTTTAGAACATTCAATGGACATAAATAAAATATGCATTTTAGGTACAATTAGGACGATGAAAAGGCCAATTTATGCCGATTTTCTTGCCAAAATTGATTGTTCAGTCAAATTCTTCAAAATTGGTGGTACCATACCTGATTATGGTAGCGAATACGAGCTTAATAATGCCAAAAATACCGCTAAAATCAGAATTGATACTAGCTGAACGCTACCAAGTCGAGTTTGAATGATAAGGAATAATATTTTACCTTTTACACAAATCTTCATTTCTCACAGTATCCTATTTTAGGGGGGTAGGGGAAAGATTTAGTGGTTTCATGCCTACCAAACCTGTTGTCATGCACATTTAATTCATGGAAACATGTTGCAAACATGCAACCCTACATGTTGATACCAAAAATACATAGTTCAACTGCAAACACTTCACCAATACGTCATTTTAAACAAGAAAAAAAAATGAAACTCATAATTACGGCTTTTATAGACAAAATTGGACTAAAAACGCTCAAAACCTATGTAATAAACTATGGAAAACTTAATAAACAATGGAAAACTTATTTCTGAGCTTATTTTACCAATTGTTATCGGAAAAGTGTCCCTAGGTACGAATCTGAGCGAGTCCTAATTACTGCACGCATCTCTTATTGGTATGAAAGCACCAATTATTTTCCCCATATACACCAATGTTAAAGTGTCACATATTAATGATTTGCTGCAAATTCAACTCAAGTATGGATAATGCAGCAGTGTAATGTTCATATAGAAAACTATTTTTCCACTTGAAAAATCACCAGAAAACGTGGGGTCACAAGACATGTAAGAAAGTTCTTGTCTGTTTACTAAACAGGTCGAGGGTACAGCTGTTTTTATTGATCGACTATTTTCATTGCTCACAAAGTGTAAGCATCGAGTCGAAATTTCGAAAATGTTCATCAGTGATCCAGTAAAACCTATTAATACGCTTCTTATACATATAACCACAAAATCGAATAGAAATGGGCAGTTTTCCCCTACTTATAATGCCCATTTCCATCGAAAAAGGAGGGATTACTTTTTATTATAGGAACTACATTCGACTACACCTCGGAGGTTTACATTTAATTGGTGGTGGTAAACCTTGAACAAGTTCGAAAATCAGCTGAATTGGATCAGTAACACCAGAGTTATGACCCTTGTTTTTTTCTGAAAAATGTAATTTTCTGCATTTTGAACACTCTAGCACCTTCATTTATTATTTGATCTTTACTAAACTTGCACAGATTGTTAATATCAATGAAAGCTCAAACAAGTTCGAAAACCAGCTAAATCGGATTTGTAACACTGGAGTTATGGCACTTGTTTTTTTCTGAAAAATGCTATTGTCTGCCTTGTGAACACTCTAAGACCTTCAATATTAATCGGATCTTTACTTAACTTTGCCAGTTTCTTTATATCAATAAAAGCTCGAACAAGTTCGAAAAGCGGCCCGATCGAAATAATTTCACCGGAGTTATGGCCCTTGTTTTGCTGAAAAATGCCATATTAAGCCTTGGGGACACTCTATCACCTACATTTATTATTTGATCTTTATCAAACTTGCTCAGATTGTTAATATCAATGAAGGCTCGGACAAGTTCGAAAACCAGCTAGATCGGACCATTAACAACGGAGTTACTGCCCGTAATTTAGTTAAAAATGCTATATTTTGCCTCGTTAGTACGATAGGGGCTTTATTGTTCATCCAATCTTTACCAAACTTTATCAGATTGTTAATATAAAACAAAGCTCAAACAAGTTTGAAAACCATTCATATCGGACCAGTAACAGCAGAGTTATGGCCCTTGATTTAGTTCAAAATGATATATTTTGCCTCGTTAAGAGCTCGGTCAAGTTCGAAAACCAGACAGATCGGACCAGTAACAGCGGAGTTATGGCCCTTATTTTTGTTAAAAATGCTATAATTTGCCTCGTCTTACGATAGGGCCTTCATTTTGCATCTGATCTTTGCCAAACTTTACCAGATTTGATGACTTTCTTTTTTTATATTATTATTATTAATTAATTTATTTTTTTTTATTTTTTTTTGTTTCTTTTTATAATATCTTTTTTTTTTTTTTTTGGTTTATGGTAGACCAGTCAGACCAGTAACAAAGGAGTTATGGCTCTTGATTTAGTTAAAAATGCTATATTTTTACTCGTTAATACGGTAGGGCCTTCATTTTTAATTCTGATCTTTACCAAACTTTACCAGATTCTTTAGTTATGGCCCTTATTTTAGTTGAAAAGCTGTTTTAAGCCCAAAACCTTTTTTGTTTTTGTTTTAAATTTAATTTTTTATTTTTTTTTGATTTTCTTTTTAGCCTTATGTTGGACCAGTTGGACCAGTAACAGAGGAGTTTTGGCTCTTGATTTAGTTAAAAATGCTATATTTTGACTCGTTAATATGGTAGGGCCTTCATTTTTCATCTGATCTTTACCAAACTTTACCAGATTCTTTAGTTATTGGCCCTTGATTTTAAAAAGCTGTTTTTTGCCCGAAACTTTCAAAAAAACGTAATTGGCAGTTACTCGCTTCATTGATGTTATAAGAGCCATGTTAGCCAGTAGAGCGTCCATAGCGCTTATGGGATGGCGAGTTGTCCGTCGTCCGGCCGTCCGTCGTCCGTCCGTCCGTCTATCTGTCCGTAAACTTGTTTTTGTAGCGACTACTCCTCTGAAACTACTGAATGGATTTTCATGAAACTTTACAGAAATTTGCCCATGAAGTCTAGTAGATCCTAGCAAAAATTAATGTTGATGTGAAGTCCAAGATGGCCGCCAAATCTAAAAATAGATTTTTAAAAAACAAGTTTGTAGCGAATTCTTCTTGAAAACTCTAAGTGATATTGATATGGGACTTTTTCTAAAATGATCAGCATAACATGATGTTGATCCTTGTCGAAAATCGTTTTGATTCGACGTTAAACATGGCTGCCAGCGGCCATCTTTGTTTATATAGAGTTATTTAGTAAAAACATGTAGCGACTACTGACTCCTCTGAAACTTTTAGACGGATTTCCATGAAACTTCACAGGAATGTTGCTCTTGATGTCTAAATGATACTAGCAACATTTCAGATTGGTCGGACATTCAAGATGGCCGCCACAGCTAAAAATAGATTTTCAAAAAAACAAGTTTGTAGCGAGTACTTCTTGAAAACTGTAAGTGATATTGATATGGGACTTTTTCTAAAATGATCAGTATGCAATGATGTTGATCCTTGTCGAAAATTATTTTGATGCGACGTTAAACATTGCTGCCAGCGGCCATCTTTGTTTACATAGAGTCATATATTTCAAATTTGTAGCGACTACTCCTCTGAAACTACTGGACGGATTTTCATGAAACTTCACAGGAATGTTGCTCTTGATGTCTAATTGATCCTAGCATAATTTCAGGTCGGCCGAAAATTCAAGATGACCGCCACGGCTAAAAATAATTTTTCAAAAAACAAGTTTGTAGCGACTACTTCTTGAAAACTATAAGTGATATTGATATGCGTCTTTTCCTAAAATGATCAGTATGACAAGATGTTGATCCGTGTTGAAAATTATTTTGATTCGACGTTAAACATGGCTGCCAGCGGCCATCTTTGTTTACATAGAGTTATATTATGAAAACTTATAGCGACTACTCCTCTGAAATTACTTGACGGATTTTCATGAAACTTCAAACGAATATTGCTCTTGATGTCTAATTGATCCTAGCAAAACTTCAGGTCTGCCGGAAATTCAAGATGGCCACCAAGGCTAAAAATATATTTTCAAAAAACAAGTTTGTAGCGATCACTTCTTGAAAACTATAAGTGATATTGATATGGGACTTTTTCTAAAATGATCAGCATGACATGATGTTGTTTCTTGTCGAAAATCGTATTGATTCGATGTTAAACATGGCTGTCAGCGGCCATCTTTGTTTACATAGAGTTATCTAGTAAAAACTTGAAGCGACTAGTCCTCTGTAACTACTCGACGGATTTTCATGAAACTTCAAAGGAATGTTGCTCTTGATGTCTAATTGATCCTAGCAACATTTTAGGTCGGCCGGAAATTCAAGATGGCCGCCATGGCTAAAAGTAGATTTTCAAAATACAAGTTTGTAGCGACTACTTCTTGAAAACTATAAGTGATATTGATATGGGACTTTTTCTAAAATGATCAGCATGACATGATGTTGGTTCTTGTCGAAAATCGTTTTGATTCGATGTTAAACATGGCTGTCAGCGGCCATCTTTGTTTACATAGAGTTATCTAGTAAAAACTTGAAGCGACTAGTCCTCTGTAACTACTCGACGGATTTTCATGAAACTTCAAAGGAATGTTGCTCTTGATGTCTAATTGATCCTAGCAACATTTCAGGTCGGCCGGAAATTCAAGATGGCCGCCATGGCTAAAAGTAGATTTTCAAAATACAAGTTTGTAGCGGCTACTTCTTGAAAACTATAAGTGATATTGATATGGGACTTTTTCTTAAATGATCAGTATGACATGATGTTGATCCTTGTTATGAAACTTTACAGGAATGCTGATCTAGCTATCAAAACCTATCAGTAGAGCTTCAAGGTCATTGACCTCTTGTTGATATTTCAAACTTTCATACTCATCACTACCATACTAAAATATATAGGTCAAGATCACACTGAATAACATTAAATGCCTTCTTTACATTTTCTTTCTCACGAAAATTTAACGTTGGCTATACCTTTCTGATTTCTTGATATTTCTTCATCAAACTCTCAATATATACTCATCAAGACAACATCAACATGACCATACTGAAATGTATGGTCAAGGTCGCACTGAAGGTCATTATATGCGTTAAATACTAATTTGTTTCTTCACGAAAACTTAACGCTGGCTATAATTTTCTCATTTCGTGATATTTCTTCATCAGACTTTCAATATATACCCACCATGTCAACATCGACATGACCATACTAAAATAAAAAGGCCAAGGTCACACTGAAGGTCATTATATGCGTTAAATACTCTTTATTTTCTTCACGAAAACATAAGGTTGGCTATAACTTTCTAATTTCTTGATATTTCTTCATCAAACTTTCAATATATACTCATCATGACAACATCAACATGACCATACTAAACTACAAAGTTCTAGGTCACACTGAAGGTCATTATATGTGTTAAATACTTTTTCTTCACGAAAACTTAACGTTGGCTATAACTTTCTCATTTTTGATATTTCTTCATCAAATTTTCAGTACATACTCATCATGACAACATCGACATGACCATACTAAATATAAAGGTCAAGGTCACACTGAAGGTCATTATATGCGTTCTTTACATTTTTTTCTCACGAAAACTTAACGTTGGCTATAACTTTCTGATTTTTTGATATTTCTTCATCAAACTTTCAATATATGCTCATCAGGAAAACATCAACATGACCATACTAAAATATAAAGGCCAAGGTCACACTGAAGGTCATTATATGCGTTAAATACTTTTTTCTTTAAGAAAACTTAACGTTGGCTATAACTTTCCCATTTTTGATATTTCTTCATCACACTTTCAATACATACTCATCATGACAACATCGACATGGCCATACTAAAATATAAAGGTAAAGGTCACACTGAAGTTTATTATATCGGTTAAATACTCATTTTATTCCTCACGAAAACTTAGTCCGGCTAGTTTGTCAATGTCATTTATCAGGGTCCAAAAATCCTTGTTATACTGACAAAGCGCTGACAGGCGACACACGTGTTCCGCAGAACACCCGTCTTACATATAATACAATTATAATACAATTGAATATTTTCAGATTATATATTTATAGCGTATCGTACTACTCACCTTACCATCCAGAAGTAACCCACCCACATTTCCATCCTACCAAAATGGAACCACCCAATTATCCAATCACCCATTCCACCATCCATCAGTCCACTAGCCATTCAATTTCATTTAACCATCCGTCCATCAACTCACCCTTCCAAAACCATTGTGCCAATATATCATTCCATAACTTATTTTTTGAATCATAATCATCAAATTAATCCATTGTTATAAAATAATTTATTCTGTCACTAATTTATCAATGACTCAATCTGTTAATCAGTTTCAAACATTAATTCACTTTACTTTTATGAATATATCCTAACAAGCATTGTTTTCCCATTTGCACACTATAATGTTTCTTCCTTCTACACGTTTCTCATAATTAATACCATTGACATCTCATAAACAATTCCATTTCAGTGGTAACCATTAAAGTTATTTATTGATTCAAACATTTTTGTGAATGCCCCTCATTGATAAAAACCTAGCTAAGGACATGACTTGGAACAATAACAATTAAGGTAAACACGTTTAAGATCAGGCCTGGCCAGTTTGACATTTGTAATGGGAGGCGAAAATTAAATCATCAGTGAGACGGGTATTAATTGCCTTGCTGTGTATTCATTTTTAGCACATGATTCGAAAGCATGTAAATGACGTCTCTTAAACGGCATACAATGAAACATGGCCTGGCCTAACAAGCCTGGTCTCATCGGCCTGGCCTAGCCTTATCTTAAAATTGTTTACCTTAATTGTTATTGTTCCAGGTCATGTCCTTAGTCAGGTTTTCGCAAAGAGGGGCATTCACAAAATGTTTGAATCTTAAATAACTATAATTGGTTGCATTGAAGTAGAACTGATTATGAGATGTCAATGCTATAAATCATGAGAAATTTGTAGAGGGAAGAAACATAACAGTGTGCAAATGGGAACACAATAATATTTAGGATATATTCATATTAATATGAAATATAAAGTGAATTAATGTTTGAATCGATTTCGTGATTGATAAATTAGTGACAGGATAAATATAACAATGGATTAATTTGATGATTATGATTTAAAAAGATATATTGGCACAATGTGTTTGGAAGGGTGAGTTGGTGGATGGATTTGTTTGTTCGTTTGTATGATGTTTTACGTCGTTTTCAAAACATGTCAGGTTATATATGGCAGTCTTTGTTTTTTTTGTGGTGGAGACCAACCACCCACTTTTCCTATTTAGAACCAGTACTGTATACTTCCCGCCATCCGTAAGAATCGACACTTCCTAACGTACAAGTCGAGATCCCAGTGGGATTCGAACCCGCAGCGATGAGAGGCGAGAAGGTTTACAACACAACTTCGTTTACCACTCAGCCACGGAGATGCTATTGGTGGGTGGATGACTGAATGGGTAGATGGTTGATTGATAGATGGATGGATGGATTGTTTTAAATGCTATATGTGCTTGTTGCATAAAGTTTTTAAGTTACTTGTTTAGAAATTATATTTGTTTTCATTAATACATGTGATATTTGCTATTTCACTTTAATGAAAACAAGTTTTTTTTTATATTATAAAATCATCTTAAGACAAAAACTTGCTGTTCTTGAATGACCCTCACAACGTGTACAATTCCTAACATATTCAGTACAGCTGCACTGTCCCATGAGAAATGTTCTAACCTTAATGTGAGCCACTGACCATCTAGAAACAACATAACTGACCCTGGAAACGCAGACATTAACTCCAGTGTTGAAGCAATGACCCTTTGGCCAGACCTAACCTAGTCCCAAGGAACCAACTAATCTTCAGCCAGGCCAAGCCAGGACAGGCTAGTTAGACCAAGCCATGTTTTAGTGTATGCCGTCTTAAACCCCAGTCTGATGTAGTCTATAAAGTTGAAGGCGTGTCTAGAATTGTAATAAATGTGATCTGTCAGGTCAAATCAGGGTCAGTTCCCAAGAAATGTAAACAAGCCAGTATGGTGTATGGGAAAATAGTGGACCAGCAGTTTTGAGATGAATGCATACGTCATAGTATATTATATAGAGTGGAGTCTTGGTGTGGAGTCTTGGAGTGGAGTGGAGTGAATAATTGGAGTGACCATGGAGTCACATTTTGGAGTGACCTTGGAGTCAGATTTGTAGTGAATATTTTGGATAATTATCAAATTTAATATTTCTGAATGACCCTCACAAGATGCACAGTTCGTAACATACTCATTACAGCTGCATTGTCCCATGAGACATATGCTAACCTTAATGTGAGCCACAGACCATCTAAACAACATAAATGAACTTGGATTCTCAAACATTAACCCCAGTATTGAAGCAATGACCCTTTGGCCTAAACTAGTCCCGAATCAAAAATTGACTCCAAAATATTCACTCTAAATTTGACTCCAAGGTCACTCCAAAATGTGACTCCAGGGTCACTCCAATTATTCACTCCACTCCAAGACTCCACACCAAGACTCCACTCTATATAATATACTATGCCAATGCATACACCCTGTGTATTATTGTTCATCAATGATTCTCTGATCTACCTGCATATAATCCCTGTGAGGTGATGATGGTAGATATACATTCATTACATGAAAACACAGTTTTTGGTGGTGCTTTGTTTTTGGCGGTGCTTTAGCACCGTCAGAGGTATACTGTTTTATTTTCAATGGAATGCTAGGAATGTGACAAGCCTAACAGCACAATGTAACACTATGCAACACTTCGCTAGAAGAAGTAGTCTTCCATGCATGCCTTTAATAAATTCGATATTATGTGATCACTGACAGAAAATGATGATGTGTGTTCGCTTACTGTGCAATTAACAAATATTGTCATTGTGTGTTCGCTTACTGTGTAATTAACAAATATTCTCCTAAGTAAATCCTTAGATTGTTTATGTATTAATACGCAAGAAAAGGGCGCTTCTCCGAGATTATGACGCATTTTGACAGACGATCAGTCGGTGTTTTTAAACAAAAGGCCGCTTAATCATTTGATGCCCTAAATAAGAAACAAAGGCGATTTATTATTTATTTAGGTCATACATTCCTATTTTATCAAAATTTCACTAAGTCAACTTTTTATCATCTGTTTAAAAGGTTATAAATCGAGTTATAATCGTGCTACAAGCAGACGGTCTGTGTCTATAGAAAGTGTATCATGTTACTAAAAATAGAACAGTCAGTGCTCACTGAAAAGCTTGCTCAGAAAAAAATCTACGGAAGCTAATTTGGGCCATATGAGTTAGCTAAAATATGTTTAAATATGAAATTGGTAATGAATATCAATCATCTGAAACATCACTGAATGTAAAAAACAAACCATGGAAGTTATATTTACAGCATTTCCATTTCCCATCCAACACTTACAAAAAGCATCGCCCATCAGTGCCTTCAGCACTTTGATTATAATATTGTATAATTTATAGTTTTATGTGCGTTCATAATGTTTGAGCATAAACTATATGGCAAGCTATTTTACTGTTTATTTAATGTTACATATATCTAAAGTAGATATGCTGATATCAGATATGTTGTATATTAAAGCTGATATCTTATATACTTGTAGATATATATTATTTAAGAAGATATAAAGTATGTCGGATATCGTCATTAATAAATGAGATGTCTGATTTAAATTTGTAATTCAGTTACCTTTTAAACCTTTTGATTCGTACTGGTATTCAATAATGTTACATAAATCGCATTCTGCTGTTATATCAAGTGTACATGCAATTACACATATTGCTATATGGGATTTTGAAGAATGTATTGTTGGACAAAATAAAATAAATATGGAATTGATTGAGGAAGATAACATCCAGTCATCTCAGATAAATACTTTTAGTGGAAATAATAATAATAATGTATGGAGATATTTTCATGAACAAAATACAGTTTTACTTTTCACTTATAAAAAAAAGATAGACTTGGACATTATTTGAAAGAAAACCTAAAACTTACAGAATACATAGATAAAAGAAGTGTGCAGAATTCTTTATAAACCCTGTAGTTTACATCTGAGACTGGTGAGTACACCGCATGTTTATCTGATAAGAAGGTAGTATGGCTCAATGCTGTGCCCTGACATGACCCTTTCTGTTTACATTTCCAAGTAGCTACTCTGTTTACATCACATGACTAGGGTCAAAGGTGAAATTTCAAATTAACTGTCATTTTCCTGTTGAAAATTTCGAAAATTTGGAATATAATATAATAAAATATATAATTATAGTGCTTTGAGGGCAGCTTCAGAAACAGCACATAGTTTGATTAGTAGAGGATGAATTCATGCATCACTGAGAACATTCTTTTTAAAATATGATGTAGTATTTTCAGAAAAAAAAATGAAATATATGTCCTGAGTGAAGACAGTTCTATTTGGATTGATTGGCATTTTGTGGGCGGAGCTTTCCCTTTTATGCTGAAGCCTGGGGTTTAAAGGGCTAACTTGGTCGTAACTTGAGAGGCAGTCTCCAAGGGCATACACTGAAACATGGCTTGGCCTAACTAGCCTGGCCTCATTGGCATGGCCTGGCCTGGCCTAAAACTTGTTTACCTTAATTGTTATTGTTCCAGGTCATGTCCTTAGTCAGGTTTGATTGACCAACTTCACAATGAGGGGCATTGACAAAGGTCTAAACTTCAGATAACTATAATTCATCCTGTTATTTGATTGCACTGAATTAGCATTGCTTATGATATGTCAATGCTTTTAATCATGAGAAACGTGTAGAAGGAAGGAACATAAACTTGTGCAAATTGGAATATAATAATATATAAGGATGATATGAATAATAAAATAAATTAATGTTTGAAATTGATAATACGATTGAGTGATTGATAAATGAATGGCAGGATATACAACAATATATTAATGCAATGACAATGATTCAATAAATAAGTTAAGGATATGTTGGTACAATGATTTTGGAAGGGTGAGATGGTGGATGGATGGCAAATAAAATTGAATAAGTAGTGTGTTAATGGATAGGTGGATGGATGGTTGAAAGGGTGAGTGGTTCCATTTTGGTAGGTTGGATGCTGGATGGTAGGGTGTGTAGAGTAATAGACTCTATATAGTATTTGATTGCATATATTACCTAAGGGGTTGGTACTACATACTTGTTATTGTATATGTAATGGGATTATATCATGGATATAATGATTGATGCATATAGATGGGCAGATGCAATTAATTTTAGTCAAATATTTATTAAGAGACCACTAATGGGACAAGCAAAGTTGTCCTCTGAATACAGGTGCATTTTCAATAAACAACAACAATACACTTGGGAACTTAAATGGTGTATAGTCTAAGAGCAGGAGGTATTTTAATAGAGGCGGTGTTCACATTCAAATGCTTTATAATTATGATAGCAACTGATATCAACAGATGTTGGTTGATATGGTCTTTTTATTTCGCTTTATATTTGTTTTCCCCAACCACATTGATTATGCGAAAACTATAAGAGCTATCAGGTCAAACCTTTGCCTAGCTGCCCTTTTACCTCAAAAATGGGCATTTTTTATTCTGACATTAAAAGCTGAATTTCAAGGTTACCATATCTAAAATCTTTGAAAATGGTCCTTCGGTGACAATTTTCAAGATGCACAACTCATTTTACAAAATTTGATTAGTTTGGCCTTCATTGTTTAGATATAAAAGTAAATTGTGTGAACTTTATTTGAAAATAAGATTCTTTAAAGATAGAAACTTGAAACGTGGGATATAATGATCTTTGTGTCTTATTTGAATAGATTTTCACATGACCAAGGCATGTTTAAAAGTGGTATTAACCGTCGGTTTATGCAACGTGTTTATGCGTATAAGCATTTATTTATCCTCGCTGTATTGCACTAAGCATTTTAGCGAGCAAACCTCGGTTTAAAGTCTCATCCGAAGGACTGGTAAGGTAGGAAATACTTTTGAAATATTTCGATAATTAACCCAAATTCGGTCCTGGCTGGGATTAAGCCGCAATGCTAACCATTACACCACGGCGCTACCTACGTGTTTGTGGCAAATGTTAAACAGCATATGAAAGTTAGAATACTAGCGAAGGTCAATATTAGATAGCTGTGATTTGCTTGAAGAGCCTTAAAAAACAGAAAATGTTTAAGTGTTTAAAAGCGTGTCGTGTTGCTATCGTAATGCTTTACCATATAACTATTTGGCCGAATTATAATCGCCTTGTAAAACTAAATGAAGTTCAAGGTGATGGGACATTAATGGGTTCTGTCTGGTCAGATCAGGGTCAGCTCCCTAGAATTGTAAACAAGTTACAATAATGAATGATTGCTGGGATCCATCAAACCACTATTAAATCCGAGTTCTTTATTATTCTAAAGCATGTACATTTAAACTTTATTTCAGAGTGATTTTGTATATATTGTTTTCTTTCTAAAACTATGGAATCTTTAATTAAATAACTGTTGAGGGAAAAATGATATCATGTAATGTTGATAGTAATGAGAGAAAAAAAGAGTTTTGTTTTGTCTATAAGATTCTATAACACATACTACCATATTTCAAAACTATTTAAGAACATGGTCTGACGCTCTGGTCTACCAATGGTACCACTGAGCCAATTTATGGTTTTCAGTAAAATAATATTTTTTAAGGAACATGTCAACAAAATGTCAACAAAATGCAACATTTACTTGTTTCTACCCTTGTTGGGAGCAACTGTTGATTATAAAACATGTGACCTCTGGGGCGGGGACAGGTTTGACCCCAGGGTCACCATTTGAACAAATTTGATAGAAGACTATAAGCTGATGCTACATGTAATATATTAGAGTTATGTGCCTTGTGGTTTCAGAGAAAAAAAACTGTTTTACCGGTAAGTTGTTAAAAAAATACTGTTTAAGTTATTCCCTATAAGTTGTTGACCCTGGGAACTTCATTTGTGCAATTTATATAGTCTTGGCGATCATTAATAAAGAAGAACTGTCAAAATATGTTCAGTGTTTTTTGAAAATAAGCTGTTTGACCACATATGGTAATGGCGGCCATTTTGGATGTCGCATTGACCTAATTCGTATAAATTTGACAGCTTTGACCTCAGGATCATCCATGTGAAGTTTGGTTAAAATCAGCCACGCGGTTTATGCAAAGACGTCATTTAAGCAAAAATTAACGGACGGACGTTGATGTGTCTTTAAGCTAGAGAGATGTCTCTTTAAGCTAAAGAGATGTCTCTTTAAGCAAGAGAGATGTATCTTTAAACTCTAGAGATATGTCTCTTTAAGTTACAGAAATGTCTCTTTAAGCTAGAGAGATGTCTCTGTAAACTAGAAAGATGTCTCTTTAAGCTACAGAGATGTCCCTTTAAGCTAGAAAGATGTCTCTTTAAACTAGAGAGATGTCTCTTTCAACTAGAGTGATTTTTCTTTAAACTAGAGAGATGTCTCTTTAAGCTGCTAGGAAGATGTCTCTTTAAGCTAAAGAGATGTCTCTTTAAACTCTAGAGATATGTCTCTTTAAGTTAGACAAACGTCTCTTTAAGCTAGAGATGTCTCTGTAAACTAGAAAGATGTCTCTTTAAGCTAAAGAGATGTCCCTTTAAGCTAGAAAGATGTCTCTCTAAACTAGAGAGATGTCTCTTTCAACTAGAGTGATTTCTCTTTAAATTAGAGAGATGTCTCTTTAAGCTGCTATGGAGATGTCTCTTTAAGCTAAAGAGATGTCTCTTTAAACTCTAGAGATATGTCTCTTTAAGTTAGACAAACGTCTCTTTAAGCTAGAGATGTCTCTGTAAACTAGAAAGATGTCTCTTTAAGCTAAAGAGATGTCCCGTTAAGCTAGAAAATGTCTCTTTAAACTAGAGAGATGTCTCTTTAAACTAGAGAGATGTCTCTTTAAACTAGAGTGATTTCTCTTTAAACTAGAGAGATGCCTCTTTAAGCTACAGATATGTCCCTTTAAACTAGAAAGATGTCTCTTTAAGCTAGGGAGATGTCTCTTTAAACTAGAGAGATGCCTCTTTAAGCTACAGATATGTCCCTTTAAACTAGAAAGATGTCTCCTTAAACTGAAAGAGATGTCTCTTTAAACTTAGAGAGATGTCTCTTTAAACTCGAGTGATTTCTCTTTAAACTAGAGAGATACCGTGTAGAAATAACATAAATGACCTTGGATACGCAAACATTAACCCCAGTTTTGAACCCATGACTCCGTGGCCTGACCTAAACTAGCCCCAAGGGACCAATTTATCTTAGGTACTGATCTGTTTATGTGGTTGACGGTAACACTATTTGGTCACTGTAGACTATTATAGTGAAGTCGTTGAGGTAGACTCGATAAGGATGTTTGCGTTAGCGATAATGGACCCAGCTGTCATCTCAAATCTTTGCTGATTTAGCAAAAGTTGTGCAATTACACAACGAAAGGTCATTCTCCGTTCAAACACAAGATGGCGGTGTTTACCGCCGTATTAGACGGTTGCTTCATAAAACAATTCGAATGAATAACTACTGATTGCAAGCGCGGGGAGACGTTTTACTGCCGCCACACTGCACAAGCAACGCCACTGTGCTATACAAAAAGAGCATGATAATGATCCTTTGGAAACGGCCGAGCACGACACATACGAAATATTGCAGTCTCGGTTTGATTGAGACTGTTCATGAGCGGTAGTGAAATATGCTAGCTACCGCTCACGCCCTCTAGTCCCGGGTTGAGCAGAACACAATATTCATAAATTCAATAGTACAAAATGTTAACCATCCCGAAGATGGCATGCATATGGCGGTGGACATGGAGTTTACTGCTTCCCCATGTCGTACGGCGTATGATCCCAGTATCTAATAAAATTAAATGCCCCGAAGAGCGAAATAAACATAATGGAATTTAGTTGGGAGCAGCGCGTATCAAAGCAGACAACATATTCTATGAGTGGTTAAACAATACCCAGAGCCTTTTATCGGCCGGAGTAGTGGAACCACCGAATCAAAAATTAAGTAGGAAAACAAAGAAATTGAAAATGTACCACCGATAACTAAATATAAGTATCGGGCTCAGCGATCTCCAAAGATCGAATAAATAACAGTACTGTTTACAAGCGCGGGGACAAGTTTACAATTGCAAAATGACATAATAACAATCCTTAATAATTATTTTAAACTAGTTTTATAAAATATAATCTTATCATGGACATATAGCGACTCCGTGGCCGAATGGTTAACGACGTTGCGTTGTAAACCTTCGCCTTTCATCGCTGCGGGTTCGAATCCCACTGGGAGCTCGACTTGTACTATTGATTTTATGAATATTGAGTTCTGCTCAACCCGGGGCTGGAGGGCGTGAGCGGTAGCTAGCATATTTCACTACCGCTCATGAACAGTCTCAATCAAACCGATACTGCAATATTTCGTATGTGTTGTGCTCGGCCGTTTCCAAAGGTCCATTATCATACTTTTTGTTTGTGGGGAAGTGTCGATTCTTACAGATGGCGGGAGGTGTACAGTACTGGTTCTACCCAGGAAAAGTTGGTGGTCTGCCTCCACCACAAAAAAAATCGACCGTCATATTTAACCTTACATGTGTTGAAAATGACGTAAAACGCCATACATACAAACAAACAAAACAAACTACTTTTTAAAATGTAATTATTACTTAATTTCCATAACCCGAAACTATATACTACTACACCGGTGGTACGATTCACCCTAACGGACCGAAACGGACCGGAACGGAGATGAAACACCGGAACGGACTGGTGTCGCGTGGTAACACACGCACTACTAATAGTCCACGCGTGTGAATATAACGTGGCGTTGTGGGTATCACACGTAACCGTGGTAATCACACGATTTAATGATCTTGCTAAAGAAATTAATTCCATATCGAAAAAATTGCCCATAACGAACCAATCTCTACCCAGAGTACACTCGTTCCTCATTTGACTCTGTCAACGTCAAAGGAAGTAGGGCGAACGGTTAGGTCACGTGATTATTCAAAAAGGTTATGACGATGTTTATAATAAATCCTTTTGCGTGATCTGCAAAGATAAAATATAGACCTATATTAATAATTTCAATTTTTATTTCTTTGAGTTAATTTTTTTTAGTAATTTTCTGCTATCGAGCTTCGGTTTGAAATGTTTACATATGCGATTCGATTGAGGAGACCTAAGTACGTATTATTTTTGTAGTAAAATAGTCCCGATTAAAACTAAATTGTTTTTATGCATTATTTCAAATCTTGCAACATCTAATTTGCAGATATTCTGAAAATTATATATACACAAGAAATAAATAAGTTTCAGGCAAACATATTCCAATTTAACAGGTTTTACCAAAATCGTGTAATTTAGTAGTTAGCAGAGATATATGTGAGTGCAAGGAAAGATAACTCTGCGTGGAGATTGATAACGAACAATTATATGCAAACCGTATTTCGGAAAATGCTATATGATAAATGAGAAATAAGCTTTTTAACGACTCATTATCAATGGATTTTTGTCTTTGCGACGGGCCGTGTATTTGTTTACACGTTCTGCTGAAATATTATCTATAATTCATACAGAACGACTCATTATCAATGGATTTTTTCTTTGCGACGGACTGTGTATTTGTTTACACGTTCTGCTGAAATATTATCTATAATTCATAAAAATCGTTTCTTTCTACCAAAAATTATCCACATGGTAGTGAAGACATATATATAATACATATTGTTTACTAGAAAAAAGCAAAACAATACCGATATCACCCTAGATGAGTTTCATACATATTTTAAAAGACTTATTTAAGGACATAAAAAACGCGAAAAATTAAGAAGCTGAATCTTTTAATAATAAACATAATTTTGACGATAATTATCCTATTTTTAATGAATTAGACATGCCTATAACTATTCCGGAAGTAGAGGCAGCGATTAAGTCGCTACGTAAGAATAAAGCCGCCGCCGGCGACAATATATTGAACGAATACTTTATATCAACCCGGGGCATATAACTGATATTTTCAATGCGATTTTTGATTCTGGAGTTTTTCCAGAAGAGTGGACGAAAGGATATATGATAGCATTACATAAAAAGGGAAATAAAAATTTCGCAAATAATTACAGAGGCATAACCTTGGTCAGTAGTATGGGCAAACTGTTTCCAAGCATCTTAAATAAACGTATCGATAAATGGTGTGACGATAATAATAAAATATCCGATGCTAAGTTTGGATTTAGAAAAGGTAAATCTACAACAGATGCTGTGTTTATATTACATAATATCATTGAAAAAATATTAAATTAAAGGTAGGCTTTATTGTGCATTCATAGACCTTAAAAAGGCTTTTGACTCTATTAATAGAAATGCACTCTGGTTAAAATTGTACAAATTAGGTATTAATGGGAAAATGCTTAGAATAATTCGATCGATGTATGATATTGTTAAAAGTTGTATGAAACACAGTGGATCATTTTCTGATTTTTTTGATATATCAGTCGGATTAAAGCAAGGGGAGATAATCTAGCAGATAATGTTTGCGCTTTTTCTAGAAGACCTAGAGTTATATTATATACAAGTATTAAAAGCGGACTTACATTTAATGATATATCTCTTATCCTTCTGCTTTTTGCCGATGACATGATTTTAATAGGCACAAGTATAGAAGACATACAAAGTAGTTTAAATAACTTATATAACTATCGTGAAACATGGAGCCTAGAGGTAAATACAGATAAGACTAAGGTGGTGGTTTTTCGTAACAGAGGAACAACCAGAATTACTGAAAATTGGTCTTATAACGGTACCATTCTCGAAGTGGTCGATGACTTTAACTATTTAGGAGTTGTGTTCAACTATACAGGTTCGTTTACGCTTAACCAACAAACATTATGTGGTAAAGCTCTTAAATCTATGAACCTTCTATCAATAAATATAAAGAAATATGAGTTAAAACCGAAAACATCTTTACAACTGTTTGATGCTTTTGTAGGTTCTATTCTTAATTACGGCAGTCACGTGTGGGGTTTTAATAAATCCAAGGAATATGAAAGAATTCACTTAAAGTATTGTAAACAAGTTCTTGGTGTAAAATTATCGACAAGTAATGCAGGGGTATACGGGGAATTGGGCCGTTATCCGTTATATATAAATAGACATGTTAGTATCATTAAATACTGGCTAAGAGCGGTCAATACTGATAACGGTATTATAAAACACGTGCATGAAAGCGTAAAATCTGACTGTGAAAAGGGATTAAAAAATTGGGTGTCAAAAGTCAAGTCATCACTAAATAGTAGTGGTTTCATGTATGCATGGCTTGACCCAAGCTCATTAAATGCAATACATTTTGTACCGATATACAAACAACGACTAATAGATAATTATGTCCAAAACTGGTCAACCGACCTTGAAACGAATAGAGTGCTAACTCTGTACAAATCTGTTAAACACCATTTTGAATATGATAATTATCTAGATGTATTGCATACCAGGCGAGATCGCAGTGTTGTAACCAGATTACGCTTGTCCTCTCATAGTTTAAGGATCGAGACCGGGAGGTATTCTCGTGAAAGGTTAGAAAGACATGAACGGATATGTCAAATATGTAACACTAATGATATAGAAGACGAGTTCCATTTTGCGTTAATATGTCCTGCTTATAATACAATCAGAAGTAAATATATAAAACGATATTATAGCCATAGGCCTAGTATGTTTAAATTCATTGCTCTCCTTCAGTCAACAAACAAAAAAGATGTTATCAATTTTAGCAAATACATCTCAGAAGCATTCTCTTTAAGACGTACCATGACAAATAACTTATAATCTCGTTCATGCTCACTATAATACAATTGTTCTATTGTACCGTATTAGATATTAGATTTTGATTCCTATAAAAATTATATATATATATTTTTTTCTCCATGTTATATCTCCTTTTTCTTCTTTTTTTTCCATAGAAGAACTTTTATTGTGCCTCGTCATAGGTCCATGGAGGTTCGAGGCCATCCTCCATGAACCTTACAATGTGTACATCAATGTAATCAATTGCAATAGGTCAAACATGACCCTTGTGCAAAGACAAATAAACGTTTACTAAAACTCTCCGTTCTGGCGGACAGTGCTACAAAAACATACAATTTATATAAAATACAACAGTGTATAATATGTCTATATTATGTCAATTCTAATTGCATGCATTTCAAAATTATGGTGAACTACTGTAATGTCAAAGAAGCAATATAAAAATATATCAACATGTTTAAGCAGACAATGTGAAATATATAACATGACGAAAACTGTATTTGGTCGACAATTAAAATATATATTTAGGGAGAGTTAGTAATATCTTCTATTAAGGGATTTATATGTACATGTATATACATCCCTTTATATCAGATTTTTCTTACACGTATAGTGTTGATGTCTAACAAATAATAAATCTAATATTTGAAATAATATACGAACAGTTACTGTCAGGTTAACCTAGACAAAAAATGGTCAACATGACCAGCTCGAACTTTGCCGTGAGGGTGTGATGGAAGAAATAGATTAATTCAGACGGCAACCTTATTGGGAGATGGGATGATTTATGCAATAACCATCGAGCTCGAGTTAACTACAAAATGCTCTATGGTATTTAATTATATCTCAAGTACGTACCCTAACGTGTATGACTGATAGAAAGCAAATCAGATGATACGGTGCCATATATCATATTTAAAAAAAAAGGAAGAGAAAAAAAATAATAAGAAAGGTGTGTCATTTTGTAAGTAACGCTCTAGTAATTAAAGGCACTGTTTGTTTCCACAGGATATCACGTAACTAGCTACACAGCGAGTTGTTGTCATCGATGAAAACGTCCGTATCCCAGCTTGACCGATTACATGAATTCATTCCACACTCGCCCACCCCAACTCCCGAACAAAAAAAACAACGTTTTAGCCTCGAATGTTTTATCAACGGACCTCATTCCACAGGATATAATTCATTCGTCCGTCCCAACACAAAGTATTTGCACCTAAGGAAAACTTTATCATTGACAACACCCCGGAAGTAATTGCTTATCATACCACCACACATACCCACTCCCGCTCCTACTATAACTTATCTAACATTCTGCAACAGAAACAGAAACAATAGGATATATGTATGCCATACTTGAATATGCGTAGTTTGAGTTGGTAGCTAATACTGTAATTCTATTCAAAATGAGAAAATTGTGCAAGGCATTGTACGTTTATATCGTATAATATATAAACCCTGATTATATCTACACATGTTTATTAACACAGAATTGCGGTGACAGAGTCTTCAGCATATTTGCAACACGTCCAAGGTCCCAGGTTCGATAACTAGTGTGGTCATATCTTGTTTAACTGTTGCGGATGATATGGTTCTCGTGTCATTTTCAAAACTAGGCCTCGACAAAATGATGTCCATTTGTAGTGGAGATTTAAATATAATACAAGTAAATGTTCCGTGATAGTTTTTAATGAGACAACGTTTGAATTCGAAAATAAAGATAGAAAATTGGTAATGAACCTGTTGTCGAAACTATAAATTATACACATCTAGGCGTTATTTGTAATAAATACATGGATATACAGGGCAGTATCAAAGAATCCTGCGGTAAATTACGAGGTGCATTTTTAGGTTTGATAAATGCTGGTCTCCATGAAGATAAGCTTCACCCTATAACTCAGTGAAAATATACACGTCCGTTGTAATTCCAAAAGCCCTGTATGGTTGCGAACTGTGGTATGACATGACAAAAAGTGATATGTTAATGTTGGAACGATCGCATCGATTCTGTATTAAATATACGCAATCAATTCCTACTCAGACGAGAACTGATATATGTCTTAGTTTGGTATGTGCTAACTCAACTGAAAGCGAAATTGACTCTCGTAAGCTTCTATATTTAGGACAATTATGCCGTTCAATATGTCCACATGTAGTAGGAGAGGTCTTTATTTATTGATTGTTACAATTTAACGAAAATCCATCGCATCAGAAAATACTAGACATATTAGAAATCTATCGTACTTTAAGGAAATATTCACTTGTCAATGTGTTTAATGAATTCAGAATTTCTGGTGTGTTTCCTTCGAAATTTACTTGGAATTGAATGTTGTTTAACGGCTCATCAACACAGTATAGGTTATTTAGAGCCGCCCCAGGGAGAGGGGAAGGATACATAGGAATCCGGGAACCGTGCCCTACTCTTATTATCGAATATATTCCTATGCTTCTTTAACGTACTAGGAGGAAAAACCGATACACGGGACCGCCCGGTTTACGTCCCCATCCGACGGACGAGGCTAAGAGAAAGTGTCTTGCCCAGGAACACACCGACGAAACTCAGTGGCACCACGAAGGATTGAACAAATTTAGTTGGAAGCTCATGATAAAAAAACAGTGTGTTTACAATGGCAGAAACTGAATGGTCATTTAGAGTAAATAATGATTGCTCTTTAAGAGACGTTTTGTGCACAAATATAATGCTTAGTCATGCTTGTGCATAAAACCAATGCTTAGTCATGCTTGTAAGTTATGGGAATTTTCTAAAGCGCAACCAAAATACACGACTAAATGCAAAATTGCTATATGTGTAATATGTAAATTATTTAGTGACACTTATACGAAAAGTTGCCCCCGGTGTGAAAGATAAGTGTCATCTATTGCAGAACACTGTATTTTTATTGTGTCCGTACTGAACATATTTCAGTTTTACCATTGTTGGTTTAAATATATTTAACATATTCATAAACTTAAGTCCGCGGGATCAAATAATTGTCATGCTGAATGGTATGAGACAACTTAGTGATAAATGCAATCTGTCTTGTTTAAAAGTTGTTATTAAAGGGAATATAGCGACACAGTCAAACAATCTTTATTATTAAGAGTTTTGAAAATCTTGGAAAATGGATTTGGAAGCCGCCATTTTTAGAGCTATGACATCACAGTTCTAGATGACCATTATATGGAATATTGATAAATATGAAAAATTACTCATTTATAGGGGAACAATTTAAAGTAACTGTATGAAGAATATGTATAACTAATGTCAATAATGCTTTATATGCCCAGTTAAGGAGTTTGCATTCATTTGCAGTGATTTGCTTTGCTTTAAATGATATTTATCAATATTCCATATATGGTCATATGGAACTATGACGTTAAAGTTTTTAAAATGGCGGCTCCCATATCCATTTTAGTACAACCTTCAAATGGTCATATCTTTTTTGATTATCATCCGATTTTGATAATTCTTTTACCTTTTTGCAAGTTTGTTTTCAGAACTCTCAATAAAGGAGCATGTTTGGCGGTGTCGCTACGTTCCCTTTAATGCTTTCCATTTAATATGGAGTGTTGGACGAGCGGTAACTTAAAAATAACGCATTAATAGCCATGTGTGAAATTAAAATATGATGTCATTGACTCTTCCTTACATTTCGTTTCCATAAGGGAGGGTGATGTTATGATGTGTGTTTTTCAAGAATGTATTTGATATACTGGTTAAAGTTCACATACCACTATTGTTTTGGGGCTACTGATTGGCTGAAAAAAGTATAGGTGTATTAGGGTATATCTCTTTCGACAGAGCTATTTTCTGATTGGGTAGAATTGCCTTAATCATAACTGATGTACATAAAATGTCAAAATACTATGTGTAGGTGATAAAAAAAAAAACTGTATTTGTTCTTGCATCTAGGATATTTTATTGAGAAAATTGCAGGTATAGTAAATTGTCAGAAATTCACATTTATTTGCTGCGAGCCCGACGGTCAGCACCTTCATCAAACCGAAAGTAGGTGAAAGCATTACAAAACCCCCAATTATTTTCGCTTTTTTAAGTGTGTCTAGGATAGTTCTTGAAACTAAAGTAGCCTAAAAGGTTCCCTTGGGTATGTAAAATGTATTTTAGGGCCAAAAGGCTATAATGTAACCTATGTAAAATGCAATAGTGGTATATGACCTAAAGTAAGACGAAGTAAACTAATTATGATTCCGTACTTGATATTTTATTTCGTTTCGTAACGGTTTCGTGCAGCTCCTTCGTGAAAAAAAATCAAATCCAAGATGGCCGCCAAAATAATATGATTATTCTTATTGATCTTTTTATATTTTTTTGGTATGGTAATTTTAACTCAAATGTTCATATTTTAGTGGTGTGAGATGTAAGATTTCCTAAAATAATATTATTATGGTGTCAAAACTATTAATATTGCGATAAAACTCAAAATGGCGACCTTAAAGCGCGAAAACCAGTGAAAAACTGTTTTTTAAAAGTTAGAGTTTTAAATTTGACAACAGCTTTATTTTAAAGTTCTTTTGACCTTTACAATCAGAAAGGAAAGGTCGAAGTATGACCATTTACATAGTGTATGGATCCATAATGTATTGATTTAAAGTGTTAAAACAACGACTAGAAAAAATACAAGTATTTCTTCAATACACAATTTTTCAAAACAAATCTGCACATACTCTGCTTTTCAAACTTACACACCTTATGAGAACTAATATTCAATTATCACTTAGTGGAATAGTCAGAAGTGGTCTTGTTACAGCTATGCAGAACATGTAGCTAGGATGATTATCATCCTACACTCAATAATATATACAACTCTACTTAAAATTGTGTAAATTGTTCCAAGATATCTCGTTTGTGTACCTGAAAAGCTAATCGCTGTCTCTCTCACAATTACCACGCATGGTGCGTATTTCCGCTATATATTGTATGTTTAATATGCTTCTGCTAATCGAATGGTACAGGGCGACATTAGGCCTGTCCTTTAGAAAGAAGGTTTAAACAGCACTGAACACACCATTGGTTACCCCTTTAAAGTTTCATTATCGTCAGAATGCGCATTTGGCTCAAGCAGGTGAGCAAACTTAGGCTTTCAATGTTGCAATCACTTAACATTAAATACAGTACTGAACTGTTTCAATTTTTCAAAGAGGAACTTCAGCATTTATGAATTTCTTGTTACAACGTGTACTGTGATTAAAACGTCTACAACATCACAGTTGTGTCCTTTCTCTAACTAACTGCACTTTTTTTTTTACAAAACATCTTGGGATTTCCTTGGAATATATATGGAATTAAGTGTGCAGTATATGCAATATATAGCGGAAATACGCACCCTGCTTTTCTTTTTCCTTTCAGTTTATAGTGCTGTACATCTTATTGCCGCTTTTACACATTTACATCGGCCTCTGCATCCCTGTTCTGTCTGACACCAACATCTTAGTAAGTTCTTGGCAAGCTTTAGAAGCTTAAGGAAGTACAGTCGACAATGGTTCCCAGTTCTCTGCCACCCCAAAGACTTGGGCATGGTAAAATAGCACTTGATTTTAAGGACTGACCCCCAACAATACCCAGTCTGGTATGCTACTCCCTTGGTGTGTTGAAGTAAAGCAGCAGATGTTGGTGGTATTAAATCGATTGACCTTCCTTTCTTCGTGAAGATATATTTTCGTACCTCATCTGATGTTTCACGCATGCTTGTCCTGTCGTACAAAAGCTCTACAAAGCGTCGGCATCGTCTCTTCCTACTCTTGCAAAGAAGGAGTACAGCCCAATACATGAAAAGCTTCAAAAACATCCGGGTAAATACTGCTTACTGCCCATGCAGACTTATTTTCTTTACCACTGAAAAAGGAAGTTTGGTCACAGCCTGTAAAAGCATGCATACCTGACAATGCTTTCGACTTCTCCGGACCCAGGGATTCGGATATGCCATGTGCAGATATGAAACGAAAATGCTTCCCAGTGCCAAATGCAATCCACAATTCATTAACCCAAAGCTCACTTAAGAGCAATTGATAACTCAAGAACATCATTAGGAACAGTTCTGATCATCACTCGTTTATAGTTTTGTTTACCACAGTCTTTCACATGCAACAGTAACCTAGTATCTGCCTCTTCATGTGTACCTGGCGAAAGATCACTTACATCTTCTCTCGGTGGATTGCAGCTTACATCTTTTTCCTTGTTTAACCCTATTTGTTTATTTGCCGTGACTCTTTGAGTGACATTTTCTGTTATTTCCCTTATTAAATTAGCAGGTAAAAAAATTGATACTTCCCTTGTTTCCTTTGTTGACCTTATCAGCGTCGGGCTGTCTTGCTGTTCTTTTTCTTTGGGGCCATTCTCTGAAATAGTGAATACAGCGAGGGACACCATGTTTAGTGAAATACCGCTCTATAATAAGGCACTTACTCCTCTATGTATGAGAGTGCACTAAAATACCGCACTATAATAAGGCACTTAACGCCTCTATGTATTAGAGGGCACAAACATACCGCTCTATAATCGGGCACTTAACGCCACGAATGTATGAGAGGGGACTAAAATACCGCTCTATAATAAGGCACTTAACGCCTCTATGTATGACAGGGCACTAAAAGACCGCTCTATAATAAGGCACTTAACGGCTCTATTTATGAGAGGGCACTAAAATATCGCTCTATAATCGGGCACTTAACGCCTCGAATGTTTGAGAGGGGACTTAAATACCGGTCTATAATAAGGCACTTAACGCCTCTATGTATGAGAGGGCACTAAAATACCGCTCTATAATCGGGCACTTAACGCCTCGAATGTATGAGAGGGCACTAAAATACCGCTCTATAATAAGGCACTTAACGCCTCTATGTATGAGAGGGCACTAAAATACCGCTCTATAATCGGACACTTAACGCCTCGAATGTATGAGAGGGCACTAAAATACCGCTCTATAATAAGGCACTTAACGCCTATATGTATGAGAGGGCACTAAAATACCGCTCTATAATAAGGCACTTAATGCCTCTATGTATGGAGGGCACTAAAATACCGCTCTATAATCGGGCACATAACGCCTTGAATGTATGAGAGGGGACTAAAATACCGCTCTATAATCGGGCACTTAACGCCTCGCTGTATGAGAGGGCACTAAAACACCGCTCTATAATAAGGCACTTAACGCCTCTATATATGAAAGGGCACTAAAATACCGCTCTATAATAAGGCACTTAACGCCTCTATGTATGCTATTGCACTAAAATACCGCTCTATAATAAGGGACGTAACGCCTATATGTATGCGAGAGGCACTCAAACGACACCGTAGTAAGGCACTTGACGCCTCTGTGTATGAGAGGGCACTAAACGCCGTTCTATGATAAGGCACTCGACGTTTCTATGTATGAGAGGGAACTAAACAATGCTCTGTAAAAAGGGGGCACTTGACGTAATAAGGCACTTGACCCCTCTATGTATGAGAGAGAACTAAACAATGAAACTAGACGCTGCTCTGTAGTAATGCGCATGGTGCCTCTCTGTATGATATATGGTCTTAACGGTTACATGTGTGCGAGGGCACTAGATAACGCTCTTTTCTAAGACGCATGAGTGGGAGTGTACATGATATTTGATAATTGTAAAGAGGGGAGCTTAAAAAGCCTCTATCTATTTATGACAAATTGCTGTACGGTAACAAATTGAAACGGTTTTATGACAGGAATGCAAAACCTCTGAGCCCCTTGTCAATTAGAGACACAGTAAGAATTCAACCATCTAACAAAGTGTGGAAACATGCTCTCGTAGTTAAAAAGCATAATGAGCGATCCTACTCGGTTATGACAAA
Organism: Cyrtodaria siliqua; assembly: GCA_037043455.1. Taxonomy (NCBI): domain Eukaryota; kingdom Metazoa; phylum Mollusca; class Bivalvia; order Adapedonta; family Hiatellidae; genus Cyrtodaria; species Cyrtodaria siliqua. The sequence continues at coordinate 51,769 of JAWPHD010008075.1, forward strand.
AGATGATAATGCCATTTACCGAAGGAACAGAAGACACCTTCTTAAAAAGAAGGAAAATCACGGTGTCAAAGTGAAGGTTTACTTTCCGCCTAAGAGCCGCAAAGAGAAAAATGCCTCGTCAAATGCCACAAATGTGTTAAAAACACACATTAAAGCAAAGTTTTTGTGTCTGACTAAACTGTCATGTAACACCTTCCTGTTGAATGCTCATTAGCCCGATCAAGGCGGCCACATAATCGGTGTAATCATCATGGAACTACCATACACTTCGAAACATGCTGGATTAAATGGCCATTAATCAACCTCAGTGTGCCGCCGGGAGGTGTAAGATAATCAGCAATAAACTGACACTTTATAAAGTCAGATCTTAATGACGTTTGAATGGACCAAAGATCCTCGCAGCCTGCGATACTGGAGATTAATCTCCAGCTGCCAAACTGACCACGAACGAATCGTTTGGATATGAACATTAATGAATTCTGTCAAGAAATCCTTTATATCTATGAACTTGTTATACGCATTCTTATATTATGAAAGAATTTATAACTTTGAATTTAAAAAGGGCAGTTGTTGTATTGTCGTCTTATAAAGACTCAATGAACCGAGGTTGCTGCTTTATTCTCTTAATTGTGTTTGTTGCTCCCAAAGGATCGCCTTTATCAGTATTTATTATAACAGACACTCTCTTTCCACGCACTCCAGTCTGAAACACTGACTACTGCTGGTCAGTTCCCTATCTACATTACAATGAATAACATCGTAATTACAGATTATTAGTTAGAACACGATGTTAGTTCTTAGTTATTTATAGTCCTACATTAACACCGGTAAGACTATCACATAGCATAAACGCCTCTATTTATTACAAATGGTGCACTGTAATTGCAATAGTCTAGACACTGCTCTGCAATAAGGACTCTATGTACGCCTCTGTATATGAGTGGGAACTATATGCTCAACTATATATTACTCTGAAATAGGGCACGTAACGCCTCATTTTATGACACACAGGGGACTAAACCCTGTTCTGTAAAAGCTTATATTCCAGTATTGTTTTAATCTGAAATCATGTCTCAACCGATTATCTATGCCACCACATAAACATCGAGACGCCTTGGGATCGCATGTCCCAATATCATGGCGTTCAATGGCATTTTAACAAACTACTAATATATTTGTAGTGAATAAGATATAGCGTCACTTGCCTGATATATAATATTCCGCAAAGCTATAATATTCCTTTAAACTCTTTAGAATTTTCCACTCCGACTGGCTGTTGTAAAACACAGAGCCTGAATGGGATATGTTACAGCTAACCCTGGAGATGAACGGGGCCCGCCCCCGCTGTTTTAATAAGCCAATGGTATTCGTGTTGCGTTATAAACACTGAAGCGCGTAATAGGTTTATAAACGGGGGGTCCAGGCCGTACGTACAGAGAACAAACGCTTTGCATAAATATCCAATTACTTCGCAATTAGATTATATGTGTATAGTGTAACTTCTGAAACAAGAAATATTTACCAAAATCTACCCAAATCATTGTCCAGATCCACCACCATACACATATAACGTGGAACGAAAGTAAATGTGCACAGTGTAACTTCTGAAACAATAAATATTTACCCAGATCTACCCAAATGCTTGTCCAAATCTACCACTATACACATATAACGTGGCACGAAAGTATATGTGCATGTACAGTGTAACTTCTGAAACAAGAAATATTTACCCACACATAGCGTGACACGAAGGATGGGGGCAACACATATGCTTTCGTTGCTACATATGCGTGCGTGCGTGCTTGCGTGTGTGCGTGCGCGCGCGCATGTGTGTGTGTGCGCGCGCGATGGGGTAGGTGGGGACGTTGAGTGGATGGTGGGGGGTTGGGGTTGGTAACGTCACTTTGTTCAATTGCTCAGTGATATTACGATGGTAAATCAGCTAAAATAGGGGTACATGTAATATACATGCTATCTAGTCTTAGTAGACGTACTGACATACTATATAAATGTTCCTAAATATTCGCGGAGTAGAACTAACTTCACGGTCTTAAACTAAGTGTGTGTATACATTATCGGTTAAAAGTTGCATCGTCTCACAAACCTATTAAACATAGTTGCATGCATACTAATATTGTATCAATGTAATATGGATACAGACCTATTTTCTCTACGACATACCCTTAAATACGGCCAAATATAAATGTGTGCAATATAAAATTTAATACGCAAATTTCTAGAATATTATCAGTGTTGTTACGTAATGGTGATTAACTGCCTAATCGGACCCAGTTAATTGCGTAACAGTAATGGGTGGTTGACCATATATCACGGACTTAGCTGTGTATTACAAGAGTCATAAATGTTATTAAACAGTAATGATCGGCACAGCGGGACATTAACCATATATCACGTAGACACAGTGTAGCAGTGTATTACTAACCAAAACTATTATAAATGAATGAATGTCCCATTCAACATCGCAATGTGAATTTAAGGAACAACAGCAATCTTGCTCTATTAGAAGCCACAAATATTTTGAAGGAAATATTCTGTCCATGTTGTTCTGGTGAATAAAAATATTTACCCTAAATGGAAATTTCAAAATTAATAAACATTTGAATTATACACATATTAATTAAGATGGGAGTAAAGGACGTTTTAAGCGGTCAATTTACGCACGCACGCACGCACGCACTCACACACACACATTCATGCATACATACACGCTTGACAGACAAGCATTAGCTATAGAAGAACATAATACATACTAATCTTTATTACTATTACACGAACGTATATGTGTATAGTGTAACTTCTGAAACAAGAACTCTTTACCCAAATCTACTCAAATTTCTGCCTAAATATACCAAATGTAGCTTCAGTAGTTACTATTTACACATATAATCTGGACGAAAATATATGTGTATATTGTAACTTCTGAAACCCAAATCCTTACGCAAACCAACTCAAATCCCTGCCCAAATCTACCAAATATAGCTTCAGAAATTACGCTATATACATATAATGTGGCATGAGAGTATACGTGTAGTTTGTAACTTCAGCTGCAGATGTTACAATATACACATATAATGTGGCACGCAAGTATATGGGTTACGTGTTGTTTCAGTCTTTTTTCCGAAAGGAAAGATCTTATGTAGCCATGTACCATTCGATTAACAGCAGCATATTGTACATACGATATATACCGGAAATTCCCTGTTCCTTTCAGTATATATAATTATATATTATTGAGCAAATTCCAAAAGGTCCTAAGATCCATGAGGATACAAAACATATATACAAGGTTGACAGGAGGTACATGCAATAGGTATGTGTACTTATGCACATGTTTGTTTGTTTGTTTGTTTGTATGGTGTTTTACGTCATTTTCAACACATGTAAGGTTATATATGACGGTCGATTTTTTGTGGTGGGGGCAGGCCACCAACTTTTCCTGGGTAGAACCAGTACTGTACACCTCCGCCATCCGTATTATGCAAAAGTACTAATGTTTTAACATCAACACGATATATAATTATAAAGCTTTTGAAAGTAACAATTCAAGAAATATTTTCAATCAGTATGTTATTGTTATTATTAATACATTTTAAACAGTTATTAAAAATAAAACATATCATGCAAATTAAGCAACCATAAAAAAGCAACCATAAAAACAATATTTATAGGCATGTTAATAAAACGGATACATAAGACTACATGCAGTTAACTATACATATATAATACAGATATCAGCAGGGTTTGTTTTAAACAGTATATCACATGGTATTAAATAACAAAATACCACAAATATAATGAAGACATAGCATTAAGACATTCTTTAAACAGTAAAGCAAGTTAGTACTCAACAGTTAATAAGTGTAATGTCTAAAACCCGAGAAGTATGCCGAACATGCAAAAATGCTGCATTCTCATTTCATATTCGTCATACAACATTTTTTTCACATGAACTGGTTACCCCAATTTCGTCCTGAATTGGAAGCACATACTTAGTGTTTGCCCTACTTTTTCCTCCAATCAGACGGTGAGGAATTTTAAAAGAATGGCGAACTTATTCCTCACCGTCTGATTGGAGGAAAAAGTAGGGCAACACTAAGTCAGTTAGAGGCTAAGAAGTGATTATAATAACAGTTCTATAAAGGCATAGATCTACCCAGGGACTCGGATACCAATGAAATAAATAATAATATAAACGGGTCCTGATCTACCTGTTTCTATGATAAAGGTAATAATCAAAAGATGCAATTTCCTGTGCACGCCTCCTCCCAACCTGAAATTAATGATTTATCTCAAATACATTTCAGTTAATGTGATGGATGTAAGTCTGTATTGTTTTATTCCATTAATTGGTTGTTCAATAAACGGTTAACTTTCTCATATTCCAAACTTCATTTACTTCGGAAGACACGGAAGTAGATATGGCTCAATTTTGATTGGTTCCCAGTTTCGCGTTTGGTTCCCAGTGTCGCGTTCGCTAGTAAATACTAAATTGACACACAAACGTTCGAGTCTTGTTTGAGAATAGGCTGATAACTTTTGCCTTCGATTTCATGGTGGTCCGATCAATGGGAAGTTACTACAGTTTAAGTAATAGATAGAGTCTGGTCTCAGCGAGTTGGCTTATTTAAACACCGAGATGGGCGTAGCCCATCGAGTTGTTTAAATAACCAACGAGCTGAGACAGACTCTATCTTTTTTGTAGCATGGTGTACTTAATAACACTGTGACGTCATAGTGACCGTACTCTAAATTCCAATATCCGGTAGTTGTAGTACGGCAAAGCCACGCCCCTTTAGTTACCCTAAATTAAACGATTTAATGCTCTGTATTCATCAAAGGAAATGTCACCAACCATGCTACAATAGCGTAATAAAGGCCTACCTGTCCATTCCTTCTAGGAAAATATTGGGATCCACACTTGCTCAAATACAAATAAATTACTGAACACGCAGTTGTGTGAGACGCTCAGTGTATATCTATATATCTATACTCCGGCGTGGGGTTACGTAGCTGGTACTGGGCAATTTACGGTACTGTGGGACTGAGCGGATCAATTAATGTGAGCTGGTACTCGGTGTACCGAGCGTCTCCAAAATTATAATCAGTTGAACGCCTGTGACCTACTTTCAGCTAGCTCTATCCAATAAGTTGCCTCAACATTAACAAGCAAAGTTTTACGCAAACGTAAAATAGCTGCCGAGAGGAAATAGCATATATCTGGGTAGGGACTGGAAACGAAGTTTAACATAATAACATATCAAGTCACGGGTTTTAAAACAATATTGAAAAAAATAATGTTGACGTAAACACACCACGACCGTTTTTTTTCTTACCAGGCACATTCTTCCCGAGTTTTACCATCAGTTGTTTCTACCAAACATTTTGAATCAAGGTGGACGACCTCGTTTCTCTCTGTTCAAATACATTGATTTGCCTTACATACTGTTTGGAGCACGACGTGCTAGAAGTACACATCAGCACAGAAATACAGGTGTTCACATGTAAGGGATGCGTGTGCGTTAGCGTGTGCATTACAAAAGAGATAAACGTCTCACTGCTACTATTGTCGGCTACAGGATTCACAGTCTGTTAACCATAGACATATTCTAAAGCTATATAAGAGTCAGCCGCCTTCGGCAGCTGAACAACATAAAACCCTACCTACCTTCCGTCACGAACTTTTCCACAACCGGTACCGACGAACATGTATGCAATTAGTTTAAAATGCTCAATGAAAATGACGTCGATATGCTACACACATCCATTTCACATGAACTTTACCTACTGTTCTACTAAAATCATAAAATGCCATATTACCACAACATCTACAAACACTTAAATGCCGTACTTACCTTTCGCCCAAAAACAACTTCTCGCCAACGGTTTTATCACGATTACAATATGGTTTCAAATGTCCAGTCGACCTTCTGTACACCAAAGAAAAAGGCATAGTATATTATATAGAGTGGAGTCTTGGTGTGGAGTCTTGGAGTGGAGTGGAGTGAATTATTAGGGTGACATTTTGGAGTGACCTTGGAGTCAGATTTGGAGTGAATATTTGGATAATTATCAATTTAATATTTCTGAATGACTCTCACAAGGTGCACAGTTCCTAACTTACTTAGTACAGCTGCATTGTCCCATGAGACATTTGCTACCATTAATGTGAGCCACAGACCATCTAAAAACAACATAAATGAACTTGGATACTCAGATATAAACCCCAGTATTGAAGCAGTGACCCTTTGGCCTGACCTAAACTAGTCCCGAGGGAACAACTAATCTTAGGTCAGCACACTGACATCAAGTGTCAGGGGTATACAGAGTTCCAATATGTCCAATATCAGTCATACCAAAGAGACTGAAAACAAAAAGCATTAACGTTTATGGGAACTTAGAGCTCTCTCAGCCTAACTGTTCACAAACATGGATTTTTCATTTAGAAAATGTAGTAACAGTGCCCAAGTTAAAATTAGACGTGCAGTTTTGGAATTAGTCGTTGAAATTGCGTAGCTTAATAGACACATGCTTTTTAAAGAAATTTTAATAAATAATTGTATGATGCAAATGAAGTAACCCATGTAAATATATTAGTTTCTAAAATGTTATTAAATGTAAGGGAAATTAAGACTTCAAGTTTAGACTCAAAAATAGACTCCAAAATATTCACTCCAAATTTGAATCCAAGTTCACTCCAAAATGTGACTCCAAGGTCACTCCAATTATTCACTCCACTCCACTCCAAGACTCCACACCAAGACTCCACTCTATATAATATACTATGCCAAAGGAAAAACCGAAATACCGAGTCTGCGCATGCGATTCCGAAATAAACCGGAAGCCAAAAGTCTTTTGGTGTACTCCGAATTTTGGATGATGTGATAACATGACTTATTTTATTCAGAAATGATGTCTCGTCTGCACTCGCTGGATAAATGGACTATTTTATGGACCAGTTTATTTCACATAAAAAGACAAAACAACTTTGAGTAAAACTGCACCAAAATTTTCGAATATAAAGCGCACAATTTCTGCCATATAAGTATTCGTTCTAATATTATATTCACATCAAAAGTGTTGAATTACTGTCATGTACAATATGGTTGACATTGCTCGTGCCTAAAATGCGTACATCGTTGAAAAATTCACCTGACCATATCTCATCGATTTTGGATTTTTTGGATCAAAGATGGCTGACCGATAGTCCTTAATGCAACACTATTGATGTGAACATAATATCAGAAACAATATTTTTGGCAGAAATAGTGCCCTTTATATTCGAAAAGTTTAGTGCAATTTTACTCTTAATATGTTTTTTTTTTATGTATAAATTTGTCCATAGAATTGTCCATTTATCTAAAAATGGCACACGAGACATCATTTCTAAATTAAATACGGCATGTTATCACATCATCCACATTTCAAAGTCAATCATTGTAAAAAAAACAAGCTATTCTTTCAATGGCACGTACTTTCAAAATAATCTCAATGCTATATTATGGTGGCACTGACGGGTTTTAATTGTCAAACTATTATAAATGGCAACTATATTTTTGAATGTATTAAACACAACTGAGTGACTGTTGTGAATAGAAACATGGCAACACAAGAGTAATTTATTATTATATTCCTATAAAAACAGCACAAACTAAATAATAACTTATGAATACGATCAAATTACCTGTTTATCCGAATGTTTCACCATACAGCATGTTTCAGTTTACAATTCACCTGCATGCTTTTCATGTGTATCATGTGCGTGTGTTGAAGGCACATGGCGTATAAAGAAAATCTTCAGTTTTAACAATGGTGTACTTCGAATTTTGGATGATGTGATAACATGGCTTACTTTATTTAGAAATGATGTCTCGTGTGCCATTTTTAGATAAATGGACAATTCTATGGACACTTTTATTTAACATAAAAACAAAACATCTTAGAGTAAAATTGCACTAAACTTTTCAAATATAAAGGGCACAATTTCTGCCAAATAAATATTGTTTCTAATATTATGTTCAAATCAATAGTGTTGCGTTAATGTCATCTATCATATCATTGACAATGTTCATGCCTATAATATGCATTTGGATGAAAATTTCAATTAACCATACCCCATCCATTTTGGATTTTCTTTTCAAAGATGGCTGACCAATAGCCCTTAAAGGATCTACTTATGTAATGGCCAAGTATTACGTCCCGTTCATGTATCTACATCCATTAGTGTTTTTCCTTACTAGAAAAATGCAGTGCCTCATTTTTTAAGGTCAAGTATCCTTATATTTTTCAAGTTGTGTGAGGGCCTAAAGAAAATTAAGAGCATTGGGGTGAGGGATCAGGGGTGGTCTGGAATTTATCTAGACAATCCACATACAGGGTATAGATCCAGGTTTTAACAAGGATGTCCACAATTCCAGGTTGGTGAGTATTTTTTCCAGGATTTATACAGGCGTGCGCCCTGCCATCCTTCCTCTCCCCATTGGAACCTGCTCAAATCCAGACACAGATGGGTGACAATGCCAAGTCTGTTGTAATTCTGAATTCCGATTTCCGAAGTTTGAAGTCCGATAGATTGCACGCGTCTATATGTGGGCTATAATTCCGTAATAAGGCCAAATTAAAAGATATGTGTGTTTAGGCAGGGCTCTGTATATCAATTTTCATCACAGGTTTAGGGTAACATGCAAGAAAATAGTAGGTAGGGTAAGTACGGATTTATTTTCATATATATATTTTATAAAATATAGGATTTTTTAAATATGATTAGAGTCAATCACACGCCAACTGATAGTATATTCAAAACTGCATTAAGAGACCTTAAAGGGACACGCGGCAATCATGATTTGTTGAAAACTCGCGGCGTCCCGTTAGTTTTACTCTTAACATGCATTTGTTCAGTCATTAATATTAATTCTTGGAATAGTTCAAAGCAAATTATTTTTACATACTACTAACTTTATATAATATTGCACCAATAATATATTTAAAACTTTGGTAAAATAGTGAAGAAAATTGAACATCTCATTTTTTATTTAATTATATGCAAGCAGTTTTAAAGTCTAAATGACGCAGGATAACTAAATCGGGGAGCAAACTTTAATGTTTCAATACAACTCAAGAGTCCCTTTAAGGAAAATGGAAGCGTTAAAGAAAGAGAAGATATTTAACTTATTTCCGTCTCATCGGCGTTTTTACTATTTATTATGCTGTTCGAAAGGCTACCATATTTAGTATCTATATAGACAGGACGTCAGTTCTCTGAAGCACATTTTTCGATTAACTTCGGTACTAGAAAATCTTCGGCGTACACACAAGCTCGCACAGTCACCGACGATTTTGTGAACAATTCCCGAAGATTTTCTTTATGTTAAAACAATCTTCGCTCAGAATAATCTTCGCTCGCGCTGTCACCGAAGATTTTGTGACTGATACCGTAATTAGCATCGGTGGCAAACAAAATCCTCGCTATCATCGAAGATTTTGTATTCGCGTAGAGACGTGATGTTTGTCTGAAATCTTCGGTACATACTTATCCAGTCTACAATCTAGGCTAGTATTGCTGGAAACAGTCCCCCAGCATCCATTCTAGGCGAGTAGTGCTAGAAACATTTCCCCCACCCGGCATCCAGTATTTCACTGCTGGAAACAATTCATCCGGCATCCAGTCCAAGCTAGTACTGCTGGAAACAGTCCACCTGTCATCCTGTCTAGGCTAGTACTGTTGGAAACAGCCCCCGGCATCCAGTCTAGGCTATGACTGCTGGAAACAGTCCACATGGCATCCAATCTAGGATAGTACTGCTGGAAACAGTCCAACTGACATCCAATCTAGGCTAGTACTGTTGGAAACAGCCTCCCTTTCGACATCCAGTCTAGGCTAGTACTGCTGGAAACAGTCCACCTGGCATCCAATCTAGGCTAGTACTGTTTGGAAACAACCCCCACCCCGACATCCAATCTATGCTAGTACTGCTGGAAACAGTCCACCTGGCATCCAGTCTAGGAAACAAACTGATAAATTGATAAAAACAAAACAACATAGAGATATGTAAAAAAAATAATCAAAATAGGTGGTGGTGATGATGGGCTGGGGGTGGAGCGGGTTGTAACATAGCTAATAGCTATAGGTGTAGAAATGATATAGCAAAACAACATATCAATATGTAAAAAAGAAACAATCGGGTTTCGAGTGCGTGTATGGTCGGGGGCGGGGGTGTGGGGGTGGGAAGGCGCTACTACAAAATCTTCGACATAGTCACACAATTTCCGGGGTGCCGAAGATTTTTTATGTGTGCACCGAAGATATTTTAGCGCTGACGAAATCTTCGCTGATAGTGTAATAGCGAGGATTTTGTTTGCCACCGAAGTTAATTTCGGTCACAAAACCTTCGGTGACAGTGTGAGCGAAGATTATTCTGAGCGAATATTCTTTTAAAATAAAGAAATAAAAATCTTCGGCGATTGTTCACAAAATCGTCGGTGACAGTGCGAGCTTACGCCGAAGATTTTCTAGTGCCGAAGTTAATAAAATATCTTCGGGGATTGTTCACAAAATCGTCGGTGACAGTGCGAGCTTGTGTGTCGCCGAAGATTTTCTAGTACCGAAGTTAATCGAAGATGTGAAAAAATAACTTCGGCGATAGAAAAATGCGCCGAAGATAGTACTGAAGTTAATCAAACATTCGGAGAGTACCGAAGTTAATCGAATATGTGAAAAATTAACTTCGGCGATAGAAAAATGTGCCGAAGAAAATTCATATTAAGTTAATTTTTCACATATTCGATTAACGTCGGTACTCTCCGAATGTTTGATTAACTTCGGTACTATCTTCGGCGCATTTTTCTATCGCCGCTGTTATTTTTTCACATCTTCGATTAACTTCGGAACTAGAAAATCTTCGGCGTACACACAAGCTCGCACTGTCACCGACGATTTTGTGAACAATACCCAAAGATTTTTATTAACTTCGGCACTAGAAAATCTTCGGCGTGAGCTCGCACTGTCACCGACGATTTTGTTGCCAGGTGGACTGTTTCCAGCAGTACTACCCTAGACTGGATGCCAGGTGGACCTTTCCAACAGTACTAGCCTAGACTGGATGCCAGGTGGCCTGTTTCCAGCAATACTAGCCTAGACTGCAAGCCGGGTGAATAGTTTCCAGCAGTACTATCCTAGATTGGTTGCCAGGTGGACTGCTGGAAACAGTCCACCTGGCATCCAGTCTATGATAGTACTGCTGGAAACAGTCCTCCTGGCATCCAGTCTAGGCTAGTACTGCTGGAAACAGTCCATCTGGCATCCAGTCTAGGCTAGTACTACTGGAAACAGTCCACCTGGCATCCAGTCTAGGATAATACTGCTGGCAACAGTCAACCTGGCATCCAGTCTAGGCTAGTACTCTTGGAAACAGCCCCCCCCCACTCCATCCCCTTGTACACTCTAGGCTAGTACTAACAACACAGAGATATGTAAAAAAAAAATATATAAAAATCGGGTAGTGGTGATGATCGAGTGGGGGATGGTTGGGGGATGGGGAGTGGGAGGGGGGTAGGGCGGGGTCGAAATAAACTGATAAAACAAAACAACATAGAGATATGTATTTTTTTTATCAAAACAGGTGGTGGTGATGATGGGCTGGGGGATGACTGGGGCATGGGGAGTGGGTGGGGCTGATAAAGCAAAACAACACATAAATATGTAAAAAAGAAATCGGCTTTCGAGTGTGTGTATGGTGCGGGGTGGGGTGGGGGGGGGGGGGCGGGGAGAGATGGGGCAGGGGCGTGGGGGTGGTGTCGTGACGGCGCTACTACAAAATCTTCGACATAGTCAAAAAATCTCCGGGGTGCCGAAGATTTTTTATGTGTGCACCGAAGATATTTTAGCGGTGACAAAATCTTCGCTGATAGTGTAATAGCGAGGATTTTGTTTGCCACCGAAGTTAATTTCGTTATCGGTCAAAAGACCTTCGGTGACAGTGTGAGCGAAGATTATTCTGAGCGAAGATTATTTTAAAATAAAGAAATAAAAATCTCCGGCGATTGTTCTCAAAATCGTCGGTGACAGTGCGAGCTTACGCCGAAGATTTTCTAGTGCCGAAGTTAATAAAAATCTTCGGGGATTGTTTACAAAATCGTCGATGACTGCGAGCTTGTGTGTACGCCGAAGATTTTCTAGGACCAAAGTTAATCGAAGATGTGCTAAAATAACTTCGGCGATAGAAAAATGTGCCGAAGAAAATTCATATAGAAAATATAGTAAAAAAAATAATAACTTCGGGGGTCCTCTACGGCTTATCATAAATTTTCCAATGAATACCATAACCTTCGGAATACCACCTTCGGAATACCTCATGATATGCCCTTTAACGGTTTCATTGGATGATGGGCGAAGCTTAACTTAATAGAATATTGCGCATGAGGGGTGTGTCTAAAATGTTGCCGATCGTAACGGCTGTTACATTTTACTCGAAATAAATAGTAAATCTGGCGTATATAGATAAGAAATCAACCCCATTTTAAAGGTAAATATTTATGTAAATATAAGGAATGAAATGCGATCTTTTGGTTTTCATTGGGGTATGAAAAACATTTGGATGGTTTAAAGTCCGCGTGGAGTCCGCGTGGAGTCCTTCGGACCCCACATTCTTTAAACCACCCAAATATTTTCCATACCCCAATGAAAACCAAAAGAGCGCATTTCATTCCTTAAATTAAACGGTCTACAACGTGACAGGGTTGTCCTTTCTGCAATTAGTTGTAGCCCCTTTTTGTACAAACCACGTTGAGATATATCTGGAATATTACGTGGAATTAGGTGTATATATTATATATTCTGTGATGAATTATAGAAATTTCCCAGTTTGAGAAAATCTATAACATATCCTTTCCTCTACTGTGCTATCTCGCCTAGTGTGCAAGATAGCACAGTAGACAAATGTTATGAACTAAACGATAGACGTCACGATATTACGTCACGAATTGACGTCATGATATTACTCCGCGCTGTGTCCAAAGGAGTGACAGAAGAAAGAATACTTGTGTCAAAAGACGATTGGAAAGAAATTCATCACAGAATATATATTATATAGTTTAATAAACATTTTTGTCGTGATACGGAAAATAATTTACTCGTGAGAAATATTCTTGCGATATAGAAACTCGTGCGAAAACGCACTCGTTTCTATATCGCAAGAATCTTTCTCACTCGGGAATTATTTCCCGTATCACTTCAACAATGTTAATTAAACTCTATATATTTGATTATGCGGTTTCTTTTTCCTTTCAGTATACTTATATTGTTCAATGACTACACCGCAACAGATAAAATATATGTTTATTTGAACACCATTTTTGTGTGTCAAATGATACTGATATTGTGGAGGAGACAATATGAAGGGTTATTTATGTTATGATATTTGATATACTCTCTACAGCACACACTACATATATACATAGTTTATATTGCTACCATATCATCCCCTATTTGTAGATAGTTTTATCTTCATACGTTTACATTATTTTTAAATATTATATATTCTGTGATGAATTATAGAAATATCCCAGTTTGAGAAAATCTATAACATATCCCTTCCTCTACTGTGCTATCTCGCCTAGTGTGCAAGATAGCACAGTAGCCAAATGCTATGAACTAAACGATAGACGTCACGATATTACGTCACGAATTGACGTCATGATATTACTCCGCGCTGTCGCCAAAGGAGTGACAGAAGAAGGAATACTTGTGTCAAAAGACGATTGGAAAGAAATTCATCACAGAATATATATTATATAGTTTAATTAACATTTTTATCGTGATACGGAAAATAATTCACTCGTGAGAAATATTCTTGCGATCTAGAAACTCGTACAAAAACGCACTCGTTTCTATATCGCAAGAATCTTTCCCACTCGGGAATTATTTCCCGTATCACTTCAACAATGTTAATTAACTCTATTTACTACTTCATTCTTTCATGATTGATCCGTTTTTGCGCACAAAAAGACCTACATATTCATGTCGACGTGCCATCATTCATTCTACAGCACACATGTGTTAAGCATGATACTGAGTACCTGCGCATTCTCTGTATATAATTATGTTTTGTCTATTTACTGCAGAGGCAGTCTGTATCTTTCATAGCGTGGATTAACATGTATTACATATTAGAGTACATAGTCAATGTCGTTCTCTTGGCCCATGTATAACAATTTACAAAGAAATGGGAATAATATCCGGAACTCTGTAAAGGGAAGGCGGTTTCAAATACACTGCACTAAACAAGCAAATATGTGATAGAAAACTGATTAAAACAAGCAAATATGTGGTATAAAACTGACTGAAACGAAAGCTTTCAGCAAACACAGATGATACTGCTAAACTATTAAAATCTAAAACTAGATCCAATTCGACCAAATCCCCGTGCTTTCTCCACAAATGTCAATAAGATAAACAAAATATAAATGACTGTTTTATTGCAGCGCTTGTAATCACTACGAATGTAAAGTATACAATTAAAAACTATTATTTTCAATAGTTTTTAAATATTTGTTATTTACTATACACTTAATATACAGAAAAATAATTCAGAATATGTTACGCGTGTTACATCAAATAAGTGATTGCAGAGCATAAGAAACAAGAGGTCACTGACCTTGAAGCTCTACTGGCAGATTCTGAAAGCTAGATCTGCATTCTTGTGAAGTTTCATGAAAATCTGTCAAGTAGTTTCAGAGTAGTCGTTACAAGTTTTTATATATAACTCTATGTAAACAAAGATGGCCACTGGCAACCATGTTTAATATCGAATCAAAATAATTGTCAACCAACATCATGTCATGCTGATTATTTTAGAAAAAGTCCCATATCAATATCACTTATAGTTTTCAAGAAGTAGTCGCTACAAATTTGTTTTTTTTAAATCTATTTTTAGCCATAACGGCCAACTTGAATTTCCGGCCGACCTGAAATATTGTTATGATCAACTACACATCAAGAGCAACATTTTTGTGAAGTTTCATGAAAATCCCTTAAGTAGTTTCAGAGGAGTAGTCGCTACAAGTATTTACTTTACAACTCTATGTAAACAAAGGTGGCCGCTGACAGCCATGTTTAAAATCAAATCAAAATAATTTTTGACGGATTTAGTGGAAGTGCGAAGTGGCTGCAGGCATGTGTAATTGTGACTGACAGGTCTAAATTGACATAAGTTTCAGATTGAATAACCCTAGTCGCTCTCTTGATACGTTTGCAGATAGCGGAAATGTCATTAGTGTTTGCCCTACTTTTTCCTCCAATCAAACGGTGAGGAATTTTAAAAAAATGGCTAACTTATTCATGTAAATTTCTAACGATCACTAGTTTTAACCATTAATCATTAAGTAATCGCTTACTAAATGACACGCGCTTGTTTGGACACAAGATTGGATTTAGTAGAAGCGCGAACGTGTTAAGAGGCGTGGTTTCGTAGAAAAGCGGGGAAAAGTAGGGCAAACACTAAGTGAGTTAGAGGCTAAGAAGTGAAATTTTAACAATTAAGAAACCCCGGTCAGTCGCTGCGCTCCTTCCCGTTTTTTTATAATGTGTTTCTCTATTGAAACCAAGTGATTATCAAGTTATATTCTTGTATCCAGTTTCCTATTCGACTGACCACTGAATTGACCAGCTGGTGTCAGTTAACATATCGTGTGGCTGCAGATATCAGCTCCCATAATAATCATTGAAATGTGCTAAAGCGACAGGTTAATGGCTGGGAGACTGCCTCTCAATTTATGACCAAGTTAGCCTTAATATATACCTATATGCAGTAACTAACGATTGTACAAGAGGTACATATACATATATGCAGTAACGATTGTATAAGAGGTACATATACATATATGCACTAACCATTGTACAAGAGGTACATATACATATATGCAGTAACGATTGTATAAGAGGTACATATACATATATGCCCTTACCATTGTACAAAAGGTACATATACATATATGCAGTAACGATTGTATAAGAGGTACATATACATATATGCACTAACCATTGTACAAGAGGTACATATACATATATGCAGTAACCAGTGTACAAGAGGTACATATACATAGATGCAGTAACCATTGTACAAGAGGTGCATATACATAGATGCAGTAACCATTGTACAAGAGGTACATGTACATATATGCAGCAACCATTGTACAAGAGGTACATATACGTATATGCAGTAACCATTGTAAAAGAGGTACATATACATATATGCAGTAACCATTGTACAAGAGGTACATATACATAGATGCAGTAACCATTGTACAAGAGGTACATATATCTATATGCAGTAACGATTGTACAAGAGGTAATTATACATAGATGCAGTAACGATTGTATAATAGGTACATATACATATATGCAATGACCTTTGTACAAGAGGTAATATACATATATGCAGTAACCATTGTACAAGAGGTACATATACATAGATGCAGTAACCATTGTACAAGAGGTGCATATACATAGATGCAGTAACCATTGTACAAGAGGTACATGTACATATATGCAGTAACCATTGTACAAGAGGTACATATACGTATATGCAGTAACCCTTGTAAAAGAGGTACATATACATAGATGCAGTGACCATTGTACAAGAGGTACATATACATAGATGCAGTAACCATTGTGCAAGAGGTACATATACATATATGCAGTAACCAGTGTACAAGAGGTACATATACATATATGCAGTAACCATTGTAAAAGAGGTACATATACATAGATGCAGTTACCATTGAACAAGAGGTACATATACATATAAGCAGTAACCATTGTACAAGAGGTACATATACATATATGCACTAACCATTGTACAAAAGGTACATATACATATATGCAGTAACCATTGTGCAAGAGGTACATACACATAGATGCAGTAACCATTGTACATGAGGTACATACGCATAGATGCAGTAACCATAGTACAAGAGGTACATATACATAGATGCAGTAACCATTGTACAAGAGGTACATACACATAAATGCAGTGACCATTGTACAAGAGGTACATATACATAGATGCAGTAACCATTGTACAAGAGGTACATATGCATAGATGCAGTAACCATTGTGCAAGAGGTACATATACATAAATGCAGTAACCATTGTGAAAGTGGTACATATACATAAATGCAGTAACCATTGTACATGAGGTACATATATATATATATGCAGTAACGATTGTACAAGAGGTACATATACATATATGCAGTAACCATTGTACAAGAGGTACATATACATAGATGCAGTAACCATTGTACAAGAGGTACATATACATAGATGCAGTAACCGTTGTACAAGAGGTACATATATATATATATATATATATATATATGTAGTTACGATTGTACAAGAGGTGCATATACATAGATGCAGTAACCATTATACAAGAGGTACATATACATAGATGCAGTAACCATTATACAAGAGGTACATATACATATATGAATGAATGAAAGTCTTTATTTATCGAGGGTGACCCAATTAGTTTATACTAATCTTCCTTGGGGCCCTCTATAACAAATACATGATACCAAATACAAGAAAGGCAAAATACAGAAGATATATGTAAACATAATAACATTGTTGGTGTGGTAGTTTGAACGATATTTACACAATAATAAGATGAGATGATATCTATATCGAGTTTAATGTTGTTTTCCCTTTATCCATTTTATGCAGCGGTTTGTAAAACTTTTCATTGTTGCACACTTCTGAATGTGCTTTGGAATATTATTCCTTAAAATGGTCCCGGAGTAAGACATGCTGCCCTTGAAAAGTTCCGATTTAGCTTAGGAATACTAAAATTAGTATCAGTTAGTGATCGAAGTCTTCTGTCAGTTGAATTACGAGTAGTAAACATGTCGGAAATATATGAAGGGGCGGTATTGTTCGAAATTCTATATATGAATTTGGCCTTTTGAAGTATAATTCGCTGATCAATTGTGTGGTAATTTAGTTGTTCCAAAGCGGCTTGAAAAGTAATATACTGTTCACCTAAAACAACGTGACATGCCCTTTTTTGCATTATTAAAAGGCTGTTGATATTTTTTCGACTTGTGTTACCCCAGATTACATTACAAAAGTCTAGATGTGGCTGCATGTAAGCTTTATAGAAAATAATTCGATAATTCAAAGGAATAAAATATTTTATTCTTGACAGCAACCATACATTTCTTGCTATCTTTTTCTTAATAAACAATATGTGGTCATCCCATTTTAAATTTTCATTGATATTTACTCCTAAAATTGTATCACCGGTAGTAATCTGTAAATCAATGTCATTATAGCACAAAGAAAGTGATTTATTTTCTAATCTGGCACGTCGATGTGGTGTGGTTACAAAAAGGACTTTCGTTTTTGACGCATTTAATACCATACCGTTATGCAAGCACCAGACTTTCAAAAAAATGCAGTAACCATTATACAAGAGGTACATGTACATATATGCATTAACTTTTTTCCCATTCCATAGCTTTTAAACATCCAGGTATACGAGTATTCAATATTGTGAAACATTCTGTCAAACTCATGCAATATTCAAATTGTATGGTCTGTTTGTCTACTGCTCAAGGATTGGCCATAGAAAACACAGCCTTATCATAGCTGACCATCTCATATGTGGTGAAATCAGCATCCTACATGGATCATAAATGGGAATAAAAGTATATATCTAGTAACTATTATAATTAGGTGGATTACAAAATATATAACTCTCAGTGAATTTTCCTGATAATGAACAATTAAAATGTAATGATAAAAAGTAGTCTTTATTACACAATAAAAACACTCCCACAATCATGTGTAATGCTCTGTCGGATAAGATCTCTAAATTCTAAGCATGGTACTGACCAGTGTGAACCATATCAATTAGCACCCGATGCTGTTATTTTTATGGCTTCAGTTAGGAATAATAGCCCCTTCTCTGCAGCACATGTCAATAATACAAAAGTTCTCCAGGACAACCAAGCTAGCCCTTTAATTGTTAAAATGTCACTTCATAGCCTCTAACTAGTACATAAACTTTCACCCGTGTATCTGGTTTCTAAATGGAACGTTCCATTATATAAAAGGGAGGAATTAATGCCTTTGGTTTAGTTCCAACTAGGTCATAGATAACTACGCTGCATGATAGTGTATGGCATCAGGCTGTCTGTGTCCGTATGTATATACCAGACTCATGTATTGTGTTATCTCAAATGTCACTCGACTTCCCATGCCACTTTCAAGCAATCCTACGGTATCCTGTTAGGGTCATCTTACTATCGCATTGTACCATCGACCTAGGTAGGATTGTAGGTCGATTGTCGATGATAAGATACGATGGTAAGATGCGATGGTCGATGGTAAGATGCCATTTTCGATTGCCCATCGCGTCTTACCATCGACCATCGTATCTTACCATCGACCATCGCATCTTACCATCGACCTTAGCATCTTACCATCGAACATCGCATCTTACCATCGTATCTTATCATCGACAATCGACCTACAATCCTACAATCCTATGCCCCTCAGTACTTTGAATTAAGATAATGTCTCGTTCCTTCGGTGTCCAGTTAGGACCATCTTACCATCGCATCTTACCATCGCATCTTACCATCCACCATTATCGACCATCGCAGGTAAGATGCGGTGGTAAGATGCGATGGTCGATGGTAAGATACGATGTGCGATGGTAAGATGCGATGGTCGATGGTCGATCGCATCTTACCATCGACCATCGCATCTTACCATCGCATCGACCATCGTATCGACCATCGCATCTTACCATCGACCATCCTATCTTACCATCGACCATCGCATCTTGCCATCGACCTTAGCATCTTACAATCGAACATCGCATCTTACCATCGCATCTTATCATCGACCATCGACCTACAATCCTACAATCCTATGTCCCTCAGTACTTTGAATTAAGATAATGTCTCGTTCCTTCGGTGTCCTGTTAGGGCCATCTTACCATCGCATCTTACCATTGACCATTATTGACCATCGATGGTAAGATGCGGTGGTAAGATGCGATGGTCGATGGTAAGATGCGATGCCGACCATCGTATCGACCATCGCATCTTACCATCGACCATCGCGCTTACCATCGACCAGGTCGACGGCAAGATGCGATGGACTATGTTAAGACGCGATGGTAAGATGCGATGGTCGATGGTAAGCGATGGTCGATGGTAAGATACGACCATCGCATCTTACCATCGACCATCACATCCTACCATCGACCATCGCATCTTACCATCGACCATCGCAACTTACCATCGACCATCGACCTAGTAGATGGTAAGATGCGATGGTAAGATGGCCCTAACAGGACACCGTACGTTCCAATGGATTTCTAGTACAATACTATTAGTGTCGGACGATGTGCTACTCTTATCTATATAATCATTTACCTCAGGCATGATAACCAGACCGCATGGGAACAACACACTGATTAATAGTTACTAAATAAATGCAAAACTAGGCTTACACATGATATCATGGAAACCAGTTAAACGAACATAATTGTTTAATCCAACTTGTGATAAAAGCTTTTATACGTCTTTGCTTAAATACAACTTAAAAGGATGAAATATGACGAAGTGTTGGAGAAGGTGGGAGAGTTTGGAAGGTATCAGAAGCGGATATTCGCCCTCCTGATGTTTCCTTCTATGACAGTGGGTGCCTTTACAATGATGGTCATCGTAGCTATGTATACTCCGAATCACAGGTCAGTTTTATTTGTTTTATTTGTTTCGGTCATCCAAAACCCATACGACTTTAAAGGCTGTGGGGCGCTGCATAAACGGTAGTATTGTCTTGCGAACGCTACATTTCCTGTTCGGCGTGTATACATATTTTTACTTATCAAATCGACCGTCATATATAACCTTACATGTGTTGAAAATGACGTAAAACACCATACAAACAAACAAACTTATCAACTGTTATTCTGGATCACCAGCTTTTGAGAAGTAGGCTTTTAGTCATATTTAAACGTTTGTTTGGTTCAATGCGTGCTTTTGGTTGACTGTGGTCCTTGAATGCAACTTTCCTGTTCGACTTTTATATCTACTTTAAATCTACGAACACATTGCTCCCGGAAAAGCCCTTTAATCCTTAAAGGCCGAGATTGGTAGTCCAGGGGAACTCTCAGGTGATTGGCAGTGATCATTAACTCCTGCTGCGTTAGGGTCATAAATCTGTGATTATAATGGCCCAAGAGCACAAGCCACTGAGTGATAACATCTGTATAAATTTCTGTGGTCAGTTTTGTATTTCTGGGAGGCATACACTGAAACATGGCTTGGCCTAATTAGCCTGTCCTGGCCTGGCCTGGCCTGGCCTAAGATAAATTGGTCCCTTGGGGCTAGTTTAGGTCAGGCCAAGGAGTCATGCGTAGAGCGGATGGCCCAGGACCGGAGACGTTGGAGAGCTGTTGTTGGCGGCCTATGCCCTGGTAGGGTGTAAAGGCCTAAGTAAAAGGAGTCATGGGTTCAAAACTGGGGTTAATCTTTGCTATTCAAGGTCATTTATGTTATTTCTACACGGTCAGTGGCTCACGTTAAGGTTAGCACCTCTCTCATGGGACAATGCAGCTGTACGGAGTATGTTAGGAATTGTACACCTTGTGAGGGTCATTCAAAAATAATAATTTGATAGTTATCATGTTGATTGTTGAAGCAACACATTTTTGTCTTCATATGATAAAATGCAACCAGTTAATGATGTAATGGAAACATGTTTTTATTAATGTGAAATAGACAATTTGAAGCGACACATTTTTGTCTTCATATGATAAAATGCAACCAGTTTATGATGTAATGGAAACATGTTTTTATTAATGTGAAATAGACAATTTGAAGCAACACATTTTTGTCTTCATATGATAAAATGCAACCAGTTTATGATGTAATGGAAACATGATTTTATTAATGTGAAATAGACAATTGACATGAAATAATGGAAACAATTATAATTTCTAAGCAAGTAACTTCAAGCGCTTAATGCAACAATCACATTATTGCAGCATTTAAAACATATTCCTTTTTGTTGTTGGAATAATTACAGTGCGTTTTATATTTTGAACTTTGAACAAGTTCGCATGAACCAAATGCATATGAAGTTGCAATCCTCAGGAACAAGCCACCACACAATACAATTATAACACAATACAAACATATTTAGTTCATATACACATATATACATGTATAGATATATATATTGGCTCATACAATTGTGTTTATTTTTATTTTTCTACATTATATCTGTTTATTCATGAACCTGCATATGGCTGGCTTATTGCATTCTGAATCATGAAACTTAAAACTATTAAAATCAATTATTATTTTTCAACAAATGTGCACATGCGTATTTTAGTTTTTTTAAGAAAATACAAGCGGATTTGCTTATATACTCATCTTCTGTTTTATAATGCATCATACTTATATGCATGTATAACAGTCTATTAAACCATCAAATGTGAGTGACAGGGAAGCATGCTAGTGTTGCAAAGTAATGGGCAATTATCGCTGTATGTGGTCATTATTGGCCATGCACTTGTCGGCAAAGTTGATACACACAAGAAGTACTGTATTTATCTACATAAAAAGTGTAGAAGAGATAATGAATTAACGTATGGTTTTATATTTAAAATCAACATACAATTGTATGTTAGCATATACCTATAAAGTCCATGATGCTAGTTTATGCAGCTAATAAATGCAAAGTAAATCAAGATTTCCCTCAATAAATGCCATTTTTGTTGTCGTTGTTTTTAGCTTAAAGAGACATCTCTAGTTTAAAGAGTCATCTCGCTAGCTTAACGGGACATCTCTCTAGCTTAAAGGGACACATCTCTAGCTTATAGAGACATCTTTCTGACATCTAAAGAGACATCTCTCTAGCTCAAAAGGACATCTCTCTAGCTTAAAGAGACATCTCTCCAGCAAAAAGGGACATCTCTATAGCTTAAAGAGACATCTTTCTAGATTAAAGAGACATCTCTCTAGTTTAAAGAGACATCTCTCTAGCTTAAAGAGACATCTCCCTAGCTTAAAGGGACATCTCTCTAGCTTAAAGGGACATCTCTCTAGCTTAAAGAGACATCTCTCTAGCTTAAAAGGACATCTCTCAAGCTTAAAGAGACATTTATCTAGTTTAAAGGGACATTACTCTAGCTTAAAGAGACATCTTTCTAGTTTACAGAGACATCTCTCTAGTTTAAAGAGACATCTCTATAGCTTAAAGAGATACCTCTCTAGCTTAAAGGGGCATCTCTGTAGCTTAAAGAGACATCTTTCTAGATTAAAGAGACATCTCTAGTTTAAAGAAAAATCACTATAGTTTAAAGAGACATCTCTCTAGTTTAAAGAGTCATCTCTCTAATTTAATCTATAGCTAAAAGAGACATCTTTCTAGATTAAAGAGACATCTCTCTAGCTTAAAGAGACATCTTTGCATAAATCGCATAAACCGCTTGGCTGATTTTAACTAAACTTCACATGGATGATCCTGAGGTCATTGCTGTCAAATTATACGAATTAGGACAATGCGACATCCAAGATGGCCGCCATTACCATATATGGTCAAAACAGCTTATTATCAAGAAGCACTGAACATATTTTGACAGTTTTTCTTCATTAATGATCGCCAAGACTATATAAAGTGTACAAATGAAGTTCCCAGGGTCACCAAAACAGATTTTTTGAACAACTTATCGGTAAAACACTTTTTTTTCTCTGAAACCACAAGGCACATAGCTCTCATATATTACATGTAGCATCAGCTTTTGATCTTATGTCAAGTTTGTTCAAATGGTGACCCTGGGGTCAAACCTGGCCCGCCCCAGAGTTACAATGTTTTGCATAGACATATAATCAACAGTTGCTCCCAACAAGGGTAGAGACAATTAAATGTTGCAAAAAATATTTTTTTACTGAAAATCATAAATTGGCTCAGTGGTGCCATTGGTAGACCAGAGCGGCAGACCCTGTTCTAAAATAGTTTTGAAATATGGAATCTTATAGACAAAACAAAACTCATTTTTTCTCTCATTACTATCAACATAACATGATATAATTTTTCCCTAAACAGTTATTTAATTAAAGATTCCATAGTTTTCTAAAAGAAAACAATATATGCAAAATTACTCTGAAATAAAGTTTAAATGTACATGCTTTAGAATAATAAAGAACTCGGATTTGATAGTGGTTTAATGATCCCAGCAATCATTCATTATTGTAACTTGTTTACAATTCTAGGGAGCTGACCCTGATCTGACCAGACAGAACCCATTAATGTCCCATCACCTTGAACTACATTTAGAGTTACAAGGTGATTATAATTCGGCCAAATAGTTATCTGGTAAAGCAATACGATAGCAACAGGACACGCTTTTAAACACTTAAATATTTTCATTGTTTAAGGCTCTTCAAGCAAATCACAGCTATCTAATATTGACCTTCATTTTTAAGGTCGACTAGTATTCTAACTTTCATGTGCTGTTTAACATTTGCCACCAACACGTTGCATAAACCAACGGTTATTACCACTTTTCAACGTGTCTTGGTCATGTGAAAATCTATTCAAATAAGACACAAAGGTCATTATATCCCACATTAATATTATTTTTGAATATGGTTCGCATAATTTACTTTTATGACTAAACAATGAAGGCCAAACTTACCAAATTTTGTAAAATGAGTTGTGCACGTTGAAAATTGTCACCGAAGGACCATTTTCAAAGATTTTAGATATGGTAACCTTGAAATTCAGTTTTTAATGTCAGAATATACAAATACCCATTGTTGAGGTAAAAGGACAGATATGCTAAGGTTTGACCTGATAGCTCTTATAGTTTTCGCGTAATCAATGTGGTTCGAGAAAACAAATTCAAAGTGAAATAAAAAAGATCATATCAACCAACATCTGTTGATATCAGTTGCTATCATAATTATAAAGCACATTTGAATGTGAACACTGCCTCTATTAAAATACCACATGCTCTTAGACTATACATCGTTTGAGTTCCCAAGTGTATTGTGTGTTTTTTTTATTGAAAATGCACCTGTATTTGTTTGTCCCATTAGTGGTCTCTTAATAAATATTTGAATAAAGTTCATTTCATCTGCCCATCTATATGCATCAATCATTATATTCATGATATAATCCCATTATATATACAATAAAAAGTATGTATTACCAACCCCTTAGGTAATATATGCAATCAAATACTATATAGAGTATATTACACTACACATCCTACCATCCAGCAACCCATCCACCCTACCAAAATGGAACCACTCAACCTTTCAACCATCCATCCACCTATCCATTTGCCCACTACCTGTTCAATTTTATTTACCATCCATCCACCATCTCACCTTTCCAAAAATATTGTACCAACATATCCTTAACTTATTTATTGAATCATTATCATTGCATTAATATATTGTTGTGTATCCTGCCATTCATTTATAAACCACTCAATCGTATTATCAATTTCAAACATTAATTTGTTTTATTATTCATATCATCCTTATATATTATTGTATTCCCATTTGCACAAGTTTATGTTCCTTCCTTCTACACGTTAAGCATTGACATATCATAACCCATGCTAATTCAATGCAATCAAATATAGTTATCTGAAGTTTAGACCTTTGTGAATGCCCCTCATTGTGAAGTTGGTCAATCGACCTGACTAAGGACAATGACCTGGAACAATAACAATTAAGGTAAACAAGTTTTAGGCCAGGCCAGGCCAATGAGGCCAGGCTAGTTAGGCCAAGCCATGTTTCAGTGTAGTTCAGTGTAATTTTCTGGGAGGAGAAATTAAGATTCTTACTCGGCAAATTGAACTGATAGCATAGTTTTATATAATAAAGTCATACAACTATTCTTCAAAGACACACCATCGACATCATCTTACACCAGACCCCTTACCCTCTCATAGACATCACACCCACTGGTCCTCTAATCTGGAGGATGTGACCTTTGATATTAATGTCATTGATTTTACATATTATTAATTATTACCATAATACATACTTTCTCAGCTGGTAACAATACCTTACAATGAATAACATTATGTGAAATATAATATATCTTAAATCACCTGGATTTATTTTGCAGTCAACTTATAGATAGATAGACACTTTATTTCCTCTTTCGAGATTTCCATACATATACAAATATACAATGGTAAGTGTCAACAAATTAATTAACTTTCAAATGGAGAGAAAAAAGAAGGATAATGGCATAAGGTCAACGAATAGAGTAACTATAGTACTATAATTATATGTTTGATTGGTATACACACATAGGCACGCGTACGTACGCACATGCATACATACGCACATACACACGCACATACGAACACACACACACACACGCACATAAGTACACACGCACGTTCATGGATGATGAGCCTGGCGTGTTCATTCCTGTTAGGCGCCATATAACCTTTCATGTGTTGGTGCGCCTTAAAACCCCAATTCAATTCAATATATGAACAGACGATAACGAAAAAAGAAAATGTTTTAACCAATGTATGTTAGCTATCAATAATCAATAAGTCAATTTTATTACGTGTACATGTATATCATTGAAATGCTTTTTACTAAATTAGATTTAGTAGACAGAAGACTCTTTTGGTATTCTTAAAGGGAATGTAGCGACACGGCCAAACCAGCTTTGTTATTGAGAGTTTCGAAATACTTGAATAAGAGCAAAATAATTATCAAAATCGGATGATAAACAAAGAAGATATGATCATTTGAAGTTTCAGTTGAAACGGATATGGAAGCAGCCATTTTGAGAGCTATGACATCACGCTTCTAAATGACCATATATGGAATATTTATAAATATGAACATTTACTGATTGATAGGGGAAAAATTACAACAACTGTATGAAAAATATGTAATACTTAATGGCAATAATGATTTATATGACCAGTAAAAAAAATTCATTCATTTGCAGTGGTTTCGTTCGTTTTTAATTATATTTATCAATATTCCATATATGGTAATATGGAACTATGACGTCATAGTTCTAAAAATGGCGGCTCCCATATTTGTTTTAGAACAACCTTTAAATGGTCATATCTTTTTTGTTGATCATCCGATTTTGAAAATTATTTCACCCTTTTCCAAGTTTTTCAGAACTCTTAATAACAGAGCTTGTTTGGCTGTGTCGCTACATTCCCTTTAAATACGGAATTTAGTCTAGATATATCTGGCGTGAATACTGGATATATATCTACATGCCATGTCATGTCATGTTAATGTAATCATGTACATTGTATATAATTAAATTTCTTCATCATAGTGATCAATGTCATCAACATTTCGTTCTTCTATATTCACACCAAGTATTTCTCGTCCATCTTCCTTCACACTAATTAGGAGTATCCATATATTTGTCACAAAATTGTATGTTTTTTTCTTGTAAGCCTTCTTACCAAGAGTACGTCTGTTGTATGCCTATATGGGTCATATGTGGGAATGATGTGTTATCATCACTTGTGAATATGTTCATGTTTTACTTTTGTATGTGTGTGGGTGGGAGCGGGGTGTGGGTGTGGTGTGGGGGTGGGGGCGTGGGTGTCCGGTTATAATCCTCTTGTAAATGTAAGTAAAATAAGTAAAATTTCCCAATATCATAACAATTTGTATTAACTATTGTTAACTATTATCTTGTTTAGTGCTATATCTTAGAGAACTATCTATGTTTTTTGCATTCGTGTATTTCTTCAGCCTGTCAATCTATTTCAGTGAATGCACGGACAGTTGTAAACGTGTCAAATGTTATTGACTATTTTATATTATTTCGACTTGTAAATGTGTTTTAAAAATGTTATTGACTGTTTTGTATTATTTTACTGTTGAGGACCTTAGGGAAGATAGGGTTTTGTCCAACTGAGTTTCCTCGCTAATAAAGTCATTATTATTATTATTATTATTATTATTAATCAATACATGTATACATAACAATCAATTCAATATTCATACAAGATTTTTTTATGTGGTAAATGAGTTCTGTTACCATTCTTGTTTAGAACACAATGTAGTACAACCTTCAATAGATTACATTAATTGATACCAGTTATATTCACCAATACAAATATTTTATTGCAAGATTATTTGCACTTTGTTAATTCTTAGTTCACCTTTCATTGAGTCAGCATTGATTCACATAAAACCATAAAACATTCTGGATCAGGAATTTATACTGTAGTAGCAGACACATGGTGATAATGGGGTCAGTTACGAGGTCAGAGAGTAATTTCTTTACAATCACTGTCAATCATCGAGAGTTCCCCTGGACTACCAATCTCGGCCTTTAAAGACGTCAGTTGTAATAAAACAGATAGTCTAAGATATAACTAGATACCACAAATACAGCTTCAAAAACGAAATACTTTTTAATTTTCCATATGTATTTCTTTATAAATTCATGAGTTACGCTGTTGGGGCAAATGTTGTCCGCATGTATTTTGTACAAACTTGGTTCACGTAAAAGGCACAGGATTTCATCTAAGATTCATAATAAATACAGTTTAGCTAGTTGAATATCACCCAGTTTAATTTTAATTTGAAAATAATTTAAGAATCCTTAAGAATCCTTATGATTTCGGACACTGGCCCATTTCCCACCATATTCCCACCCCGTCCCCCAACTCCCACCACGCCCTGGCCCAGTGATCCACACGACTAACCTAGACGCCTGCTTCTACTCCTATGCATAGATGCATGTTAAATGCGATTGATACAACATGTTTAAAAAAAAAAAAAATCAAAATATTTTAAAAACAAATCTATAAAAAAAAAATAATATAAAAAAAGAGTCATAAAATCTGGTAAAGTTTGGCAAAGATCAGACGCAAATTGAAGGCCCTATCGTATTAACGAGGCAAATTATAGCATTTTTAACGAAATCAAAGGCCATAACTCCGCTGTTACTGATCCGATCTGGCTGGTTTTCGAACTTGTCCGAGCTTTCATTGACATTAACAATCTGATAAAGCTTGGTAAAGATCGGATGAACAATGAAGGGCTATCGTCTTAACGAGGTAAAATATACCATTTTTAACTAAATCAAGGGCCATAACTCCGCTGTTACTGGTCCGATATGGCTGGTTTTCGAACTTTTCCGAGCTTTCATTGACACTAACAATCTGATAAAGTTTGGTAAAAATCGAATGAACAATGAAGCCCCTATCGTCTTAACGAGGCAAAACGAGGCAAAATATAGCATTTTTAACTAAATCAAGGGCCATAACTCCGACCTTTTATTGATATTAACAATGTGGTAAAGTTTGGTAAATATCAGATGAAAAATGAAGGCCCTATCGTCTTAACGAGACAAAAGTTAACGACGGACGGACGGACGGACGACGGACTCGCCATCCCATAAGCTCTGCTGGCCCTTGGCCAGTAGAGCTAAAACACATATTCTTTTTAAAACTGGTTAAGAAATAATTTTTTTGGATGGGGCTTTTCCCAAGCAAATTCCTTGATGCTGGGACAGCAGCAAATTAAGAAATCTCAAATAACTTTAGCTAGCCTCAATGTTTTGCTATACAATAAAATTTTCAGCGTGTCTTAATTTACGTTTTTCCACCACATTACAACCATTTTCACCCCTCCGCTAATTTTTCATGCAGCAGATTACACATTGAAAATGACGTATCAAAAACAACGTTCGCACTTGAAATTTCTATTTTTTAACCGATTTTGAAAAGTAAGGTTTATTTATTTTATTTACCTTCAAACATGTCGGTTTCACCGATATACAGCTTATTTAGGTACTAGATGAATTTTGTCCTAAAACAACAAAAACAACAACAACACTTTGGCTGAAACAAGCGCACCGAACAATAAGGTATATGTATGTCCTCATTTAATAAGTACATGTAATAGTGTAGTGTAGACTTCGGGAAAATGGCAGGTGTTATGGAATACTGGCTCTTAGCTATATGTATGTCCCTTATCAGTATATTTGCCTTTAAGTAAAAAATGGCAACT
Organism: Cyrtodaria siliqua; assembly: GCA_037043455.1. NCBI lineage: Eukaryota > Metazoa > Mollusca > Bivalvia > Adapedonta > Hiatellidae > Cyrtodaria > Cyrtodaria siliqua. Next base: position 81,850 of record JAWPHD010008075.1, read on the forward strand.
CTTTTTAACTCTTGGACTTCCGTCGTGTTTTTTTTTATTGCAAACAATTATTAATAATATATTTTTTCTTTTCATTAAAAAAAGTCTCTGTCCTCTACCAACACAGCCCAGCCAGCATGCCTATCCCTGGCCGATATCGGCTTAAGGGGGAATTGACCTATTGGAAAATTTAAGGGAACGCATATAAACTATATATATTTGTAAATTTGAAAATATTTGCGATTTGAATCTGAATTTTGTTTTGTCGTCATGTAAACAATATTTTAATAATAACGTCTCAAATATGGCTATGTTTGACATTTTTCATAAAAGTCACGTTTGTACTCAATTGTCAACGTTTTTAGCATCACAAAGCGTTAGTTTAGTCACATGCAATTATTTTTTATATCACACTGTTCGTCATGATGGGACCTTTCATCTGATATATACATTATATCATTTAAATTATGCTGTAAACTATTATTTCTAGAATTTCCTATTTCTTTAACCCTTTTTTGGCTTGAACATTTTAAGAAAAAAGGACATTATAGCCATTTATCTATTAAATGGCTCGATAAAAAACTGCACAATTTTAATATGTTGTCGAGAATTTAATTTCCTATCGGCATATAAAATAAAAGTTGCTGGTCATCAGAATATTTGTTTCAGTATGCTTGTTTTAATAAACACAACACCCTTACGAAAAAGACGTCTCTGTCGACGTCGCATCGTACATATAATGTATAATGACCAAACAGTGGAAACAAACATTGATACATTTATGATTTTAATACGTAGTAAATACTGTTTTCAACTTCTTTTTTCTTTATTCGTATTATTTTTTCTTCTTTTCTGGAGTTAATATGAAAACTCTAAATTGTATTTGTTTTTTATGCATCATGTCTGATTCGCTCGAATCGCTGGCATAGTATCACATTAACTATGGTACATGTAATTACTAGTAAGTATATCTGTAGTGTTAAACTCATTACTACGGAAACGTATATCGGCCTTATGGTTTATGATGACTTAATTAAGACGTTTTCGCCTAAAAGTATTTCAGAAGACACCTTTATCTGATCGCAAATTGCATCTCTTTGACAAAATTGCGATATCATAACCGCATTCCAAAATAAATAATGTGAATATGTATTTAAAATAAAGTTTATATGCTTTTTAATTTATATTTAATTAATTTTGTTATTTTTTAATTTCTTAGTTAAGTCGATTCATTTTGGATATTTTTAAAAAAAGTCCGTTTTTAATTTACAGTATTTGACGATGTCGCATGGACACAATGTTCTACGTTAATAATTTGTTGTCCTATTTAATTTGCATGTCATTATCAGAGAAGTCATTGAATTGCATTTTAGGCCATTATTAAAATTATGTTTGTTTGCCCAAAATATCGGCGCGCTCCAAACCTTTTTTTACAGTAAAATATGTGTTTATTTCTTTTTCTTCTTTTTTTTATTGTTTTAATGGTATGATCGTTTAATGGTATGATTGTTATATGACTGTTTAATGGTATGACTTTTTATTGATGTGATTGTTTAATGGTATGATTGTTTAATGTTATGGTTGTTTAATGGTATGATTATTTAATGGTATGATTGTTTAATAGTATTATTGTTCAATGATGTGATTGTTTAATGGTATGATTGTTTAATAGTATGATTGTTTAATAGTATGATTGAATAATAGTGTGATTGTTTAATAGTATGATTGTTTAATGGTATGATTGTTTAATGGTATGATTGTTTACAGCGTTAATTAATTATATGATTGTTTAATGGTATGATTGTTTAATGGTATGATTGTTTAATAGTATGATTGTTTAATAGTATGATTGTTTAATGGTATGATTGTTTACAGCGTTAATTAATTATATGATTGTTTAATGGTATGGTTGTTTAATGGTATGATTGTTTAATAGTATGATTGTTTAATGGTATGCTTGTTTAATGATATGTTTCCTTACAGTGTTAGTTAATGGTATGATTGTTTAATGGTATGATTGTTTAATGATTTGATTGTTTAATGGTATGGTTGGTTAATATTATACTTGTTTAATGGTATGGTTGTTTTAATGGTGTTTTTTATTGGAAAAATGCAGACAGTGTTTATCAATATTTTTAGATAGGAGTTTTATCTACAAGGTTAAGATTGTCAACTTTGCAATACACACTATACTAAAATCATCTTTAATAAGTACAAAAAGTAGTGTCCAAACAGTTAAACTTTAAACAGCATTCACAAAAGAATCTGACATACATGGCAGGGAAAAAATTCCATACCTACCTGCCCGTCTGAAAAATCTAAGGTCGGGCAAACTAATATATTTTTAAGTGTGGCTTTATTTAACGGCTGATCAACTCATTATACTATGTTATTTAAAGTCGACCATGAGAGAGGGGAAAAATACATAGGAATCCTGAAACCTGCCCTACTCTTACTTATTAATGAATAGCTGTTTATGGTTCTTTAACGTGTTCAGAGAATAAATAAGACTCCGATACACGGGACCGCGCGGTTTATGTCCACATTCGATGGACACTTATCAGAGAGTATTAGATATGTTTTGTTTGTTGTTCGTGGGTGGTAAGGAGGGAGATCATCCCCGATCCTACTCTCCAATATATTTCCCTAACATGGGGTGAGTAGTGGGCGGGGTGTAAAGACAATATCCATGTGTGGATCTTGGTTGACTTAGGGGGCATGCCCATTTAGAAAATCTTTGTTTCTGGTGCATTTTCAGAATAATTATGTTATTCGTAAACTCCTATGATGAACAAAGTTGGACCCGGTGCGTGCTCCCTAAAGTCCGACAAATATGTTAAATATGTTTTACTGCTTCTTTGATTTGGGATTTGGGGGAGGGGGTGTTCACACTTGTTATCTGGGCGTAACCAATTTCATATTGTAAAGTATGAATTGAATGTTGATTAACGCCGCATCAACATATTATAGTTTTTTTGGAGCTGCCCAAAAGAGAGGGTAATGATTAAAATACACATGGATCCGGGAACCTGCCCTATGCTTACTAAATACCAGATTTCTGTGGTTCTCTTAATGCTCAGAGGACCGCCCGATTTACGTCCCCATACGACGGAGGCAAATGAAAAGTGTCTTGCCCAAGAACACACCAACAAAACACAGTGTCACCGGTGAGGCTTTCAAATCCACCGTTCTATCCACTAGGCCACGCCAACCCCTTTGTAATTTATATAGCAGTATTTAAAATACTTTCAGCAAAACATTTTGATGAACATTGAGTGCAGGCAATCGCTTGCGCTCGCATTCAGCTTGTTTGTATTAGCGGAGGATATAGCTAAGTAATTTTGGCAAAATAATTCAAATTGTGATACAAGCATGACATTTGGCCGAATAATTCCTTAGTGTGTCATGGTCATGACAAGGACCTGAGCCAACTCAGTTTCCCATTGTTATGCTCCCCGAAGGGAGAGCATATAGTTGCCGCTTTGTCGATCTTTTCCGGACATAACTCAAAAACTACTTAAGGGACTGCAATTAGACTTCATACACTGATAGAGCGTAATAAGGGGAAGTACCGAGTATAAGTACCACGACTCTATCGTCATTCACTATAGTTATTGCCCTTTGTAAAGTTATAATTCTTGTGCGAAGAATAACTCAAAAACTACTAAAGTAACTGCAATGAAACTTCGCACAATGAAATAGGGCAGTGGGAGGTCCGTGTCTCTGTCTGTCCGTCCGTCCGTCCGTCTCTCCGGATATCTTGTTTTTAATTGGTTTTGTTTGAATGGTGTTTTTACGTCAATTTTAGCATATGTTAGGCCATATATGACGGTCGATTTTTTTGTGGTAGAGACAGATCACCGTATTGTTTACTAGGTAGAACCAGTACTGTATACCTCCCGCCATCTGAAGAAAAAATCCAAAAGTTGTCGTATCGCAGTAATACAGCATGGTTTTCGTATCGAGTCTATCTGTCATTGGTCATATTCGTTTGCTAAACAATTACCAGTATGCTCGCAGGGGATCAAAACTTGTTCCAAACGTACATGTTGTGCAATCTCAAAAGTGATTTCGGTAATAACGATGTATAGGGTAAAGTGTAAAACACATGTTTTGTCAAAGTGTTGTTAAATTGTCTTTCGTTATGGAAAGCCGTTTGGGACCCCCGCTAAAAACCAAACGGCTTTCCATACTTTCATATACTTGAAAATGTTTTCCATACTTTCATATACTTGAAAATGTTTTTAAACAATATGTTTATGTAAGTACATGCAACTATTTAAATACCAAACTGGCATATGCAAAATACCTCGGTCATGAATCATCTCTCGGCTCATTTACTAACACACACACTTTTCCCAAATCCTCAAATTATTTGATATTGTATTGTGTTCTTCTGTGTCATTGTTATATCGAAGGGAATATATATCTTAGTTGTGTGTTTATTGTTGAACATATAGCGTAATACAGTAACGCTATATTATTAAGTTAAGATTTAATTACATCATACTTGCAATCCGATGTTTGCAGTTATTATCCCCAAATATGTTCTGAATGTTTAAGGTTATTGCTGTCATCATTCTATCTTACGAGCACACATTTGTTTTTGTCTTTATTACTGAAACAAAACACCACAACTTACGTCAAGATGATATCTGAAAGTTAATGGATAGAGCATCAGACGTATTTAATTCTTAAATTGTTTTTATCATGCATGTGTCCATATGTTTTTTTTGTAAATGAATCCCAACTCTATAGACACAATATAAATGGTTTTAACCAGCCATACCAAACCCCGAAATTGAAGAGTCGAATTATTAGTTACCAAGTCATACTTCATTTACGCATATTCAATAACACAATTACTGTAAGAACCCGTGAATAAACCTATACTTTTAATTGGTACATATACATTATTATATGACCTGAATACATGGATAGAAATTTGATAAACGGTTTTGAAGTGTAATTTTGCAAATTATTTGGCGTTAGTTTCTTTAAAATATATAAAAATGCGAAAATATGTCTTCACGAGGGACACTTAGCTTGGTATACACCTCGCTGATCTCGGCATTATTGTGGGTTTTGCAACACCATTTCGCTATGTTACCAAACTATGTATCATAATGTTGTAAAACATGAAATTGTTTGAAGATACGTCGGACTTCGTTTCGAGAAACTTATTACGATATGTGTACTATAATGTGCAGGGCTTCACTTCATGCGAAGCTGACTGTAGGAACACCCTACCAACCTACCAACAATTTATGTTGAATAGCATGTACATTCCGTCTAGCAGGTTACTATCACTATTACTATGGACAGCTGATTATTTAAAAATAATTATTGATATATCACCAACATGTACACTATACCTTTAATTAATATAAATACCGTCGACGTCGTTATGTTAATGACACGACGTCAACAGAGACGTCTTTTTTTCGAAGAGGTTTGGGGTCAATGAAAGAAGTATATTGAAACAAACATTCCGATGACCAGCAAATTTTATTTTAAATTCCGAATAGGAAATTAAATTCTCTAAAAAATACTAAAATTGTGCAGTTTTTTATCGAGTCATTTAAAAGATAAATGGCTTTAACATTGTTTTTTCTTAAAATTCCTTGGTAAAAAAGCAGCTAAAGACAAAGGAAATTCTATACATAATAGTTTACAGCCTAATTGAAATGATATAATTTATATATAAGATGAAAGGTCTCGTCAAGACTAACAGTATGATATAAAATATAATTGTATGTGACTAAACTAACACTCTGTGATGCTAAAAACGTTGACAATTGAGTGCAACGCGACTTTTATGAAAAACGTCAAACATAGCCATATTTGAGACGTTATTATTAAAATCTTGTTCACATGAGGACAAAACAAAATTCAGATTCAAATCGCAAATATCTTCAAATTTATATAGTTCATATGCGTACCCTTACATATTCGAATAGGTCAATTCCCCCTTAAGGTCGGAATATCGGCAAAATATACCGACGTAGGTCCGACGTCGGGCCGATGTAGAGCCGATTAATTCAATATTTTTCAAATTTTTAATTAGATGATTTTTGTTTTTATGGCATGCCAAATTGATTGTTCTATGTGTTAATCTTAATGAATATAGAACAAAGAGCACATTTCTTCTTATGTCTGTTATAATATCTCGGCTGACGTCGGGCAGACGTAGTTTTCATGAATTGTTACCCTTCATCGGGCCGGTGTCGATCCGACATAACGCGCCATAAATCAATATAGGGAGGTAATGGCATGTCGTTTTAAATATTGTGTATTTATTGTTAATGTGAAAAGATATTCTTCCTTCGTTTTTTCTTATATTGCAAAGTGATGCTACCTACATTCACAAGAGTTTTATTTATTGCTAATGAATATTTTTCCAATCGAGCTAATCGCGATAAACACCAACAGAAATATATTACATAGGTAGTATATATAATGCCGAGTCAACGGGATCTTTGATCTGAAGAGCTAAAAATGAACGTTTAAAAATATATTTTTAAATTTGGGTCCTTTTTTTTTTACATTTGTTACGTTCACGTCGTCGTCGTCACAATCATCATCATCATCATCATCATCATCATCATCATCGTTTTTGTGTTTTTTTAAATGCCCTAATTGGATTTAAATAAAAATGATCGCTTGCTTCGTGCACAAGAAATCAAAGTTATCAAAAGAAATCCTCGAGGTTTAAAAGGGCACCGCCACGAGATTCGATAGTTTGTTAACCTTTACAAGAAAAGACATCTCCCCATTAACCACTCTAGCGAGTTTGACCAAACATAACAGAGATTAAAGCCTTTCAAACTTCTAAGTCAAGTAGCACTTCACATGTATTGTGAAATTAAAATCAATATTATTATCATTTCAACAAAGTTAAATTTATGAAAAGTTAATATAACCTTATTTCGATTGAACTTTACGGGTAATATCTGGGCTGTTATTTTCCATTTGGATTTTATAGCCAATAATCATTGAAACTGTAATCTCCAGTCGGGCAAGAAGAAGATGGCAATGGTGCTTGATGTTTCCCAGACACCCCTATCTCCGAATAAACCCATAGATATTGGCCCAAACAATACCGTGTTAAAATATTGACTGCTATTAGTTCTGGGTCAGTAGGTTAAGGTCACATTAACCCAATCAACACAAAAAAACGTCTCTTGCGCTGTAATTTATTTAATATTATACCTTCAATCTTGAAACATACAAATACATGTAGTATCCATTTTGCAACTACCCTATTGCTTTTGTGGTAGTAGGTCAAATGTCAAGATCACTCAGACCTGATCATGAAAACATATTTCACGGATGTCATTCTTGACTATTTGCCCTACAATCTAAAAATGTTATAGTGCCCTTTAAATTATCAAACATCAGATGCAACATCTTTAAAATAGTCTACAACCAGAGACGCCGCATTGGTTACAGAGGGCTAAACAACACTGGAATCCTGAGAATCCCTCTTTTACCAAGGACTTCGACCCTAGTCCCAGCACCACCCTAAGGCCCGTCATTCTATTCAACATTCTATTTCCAGATGTTCACATACCATGGGCGTAGCTGAGCTGAAATGCATATATAGGCCCGACAAACTATGGAGGTCCGGGGACATGCTCCCCTTGTGTTTTTTTAAAACTTATCTATATACGGGACCAGGCAATATTTATCGTGGGGTTGGGATCGGTCTAAATAAAAATGTTATATATATAAAAAAAAAAATTGTACGTCCCATGGCAAGAAAACGAGAAAAAAAAAGTATTGTCCCATGGTTTGGCGCGACAAAAAAAGTATCTGTCCCATGCCATTTTGCTCCGGTCCCAACGCCCAGATAAATATTGCGTAGTCCCTAATGGTACGTTTTGGCGTATCTTACATATCTTACTTGTATGGTATTTAAAGTTTTTTTTTTTAAATTTGAGAAGTAAAATTTGACAAAGTTAAATGACCTACACTGAAAAATAAAATAAGAAACAAATGTTGAACCTCAACACCACCATCACCACCAACACTACGCCCACGGCTTCCCTCTCCCCGTCCGCACCACCAAACACCCACCCTCCGGTTTGCATTTTTGGATTATTTTTTTTTCATTTTTCAAATGTATGTATAGTCCAGGGTCTATATGGTATAATAGTAGCTAAGTCGATGCATAACAACCTCCTGCTGCCAACTCGAATTTAATTCTGTGCGCCTTTTTATAATTTATGCAAATGGCGTCTCTCAAAACAAGGGAATTAATCCTGCAACTATTATAGTTCAGTCAACTTAACTACCACGTCATACATATTACCACGTGATACTTCTATTTTTCCATCGTGTAATACCAGTTATTGTTAAAAACAAAGATACTCTGAACATAGCGAATGTTTACATTTTCATTCGTAATAGTTTTATTTAAGGTAATTATATTTCCGGATGGGTATCGTTTAATACAATGATCGGTTGTTCCTTGGTTAAGGGTTCAGGACGTCCTACGATGTCCGAGACGGTCTGTGGTTGAATTTCATGAATTGTAGCTAAGATGTATACCCGTTATACTGTTCAAGTCATCATACCTTTTAACTGAATTAATTTGAGTCACATGGTTATTATTTAACTTAGTTTTAACACATATTTTAACGCACATTTCGACGTCCCCGCTCCCAAATTGGAGGTCGTGACTGTTTCATAGCATTTTTGGGTGGAGAAATCGGATTGGTTAACTACATTTTATAATACTTGCAGCATTCTAGAGAAGGTATAATGTATGCGTGTGAGTGTGATTTAACCCAAAATCGCGTGAGGCTTGACAGTATGAACAGGCAGGGCAGCCTTTTATTCAAGATTATATTTTAATTCATATATAAGTTATATTATAGAAAAGGAATATAACAATTGTATTCGTATCAATGCGATGTTTTGCTGCTTTTACATAAAAAATCCTGTAATACTGAATAGTTAAAGCCTGATGAGACTGAATGCGATCTGGAAGGGTGACACGTCAATCAAAATACAAATGAAAATCGTATGCTTCGGTTTCATATTGAATGTGCATATGTGTAATAAAGGGATTTTGATTCAGTTGTCTCTTCTTTTCCATCTCACAGTGGATTTGCGAGATGTCGTCACTAGGTCCTTTCTAGAATTAAACGAAGGAACATGTTTTTCAAAACCGTACAACGATATATTTACTATCGTGTATCGGCTTATACAGAAAACTTTCCCATCATATAATTAAGGGTAATTAATTATATTGCTATTATCTCCAGGGTCGTACCTGGAGCATTTAGAAATGTACGCCATATATGAGAAGCGTAGCTGCGAACCGAGCAGCGAGTGGGGGTAGGTGTGCGAGGGGGGTTCCCCCTCCCGCCGGTGGGGGTTTGGACAATTTTGAAAATTAGGAGGCAAATGATGCGTTCTCAAGCTATATTTCAGCGTTAATATGGCATTTTGTTTGACCCCCCCTTTTGGAACTTTTATTTTTTCACTTTTGCTGACGAATTGTACGCATTGGCGTACGTGTGTATGCCTGGATACGCGCCTGATCTCAAGCCAGCTACAGTGCATCCGCAAATGTGGCGAACACGTGATGGCTGGCAGATATATCTCGCTGCCGTGTAGTTTATTGCTTCTGATGTAGACATACTAATGTAATGACTAACCTGTGTCTTGCTTTTTACAAATACGTACTAAGTACACTACTATTCCGCTACAATCTAATACATTTTAGGCTGTAAGCTAGTAGGAGACACCCCACCCCTCCCCTACCCCACCCCACACCATTTTTCTGAAAGCACATTATGAGTAGAGCAGTTTGGAACATGTGTGCTATCTTGTGACCGGTGGTTTATCGTGTTACTGGGTGTAGAATACGTTACCTATAAAATAATAATTAATTTTACTGCATTTTGAATGCTAAACATGTATGGAAGAAAGGATTTGTATATTAAATTGTCTTCATTATTCATGCCTATTATAATACAAAAGTTCGTTTCCCTTACTTTTTATACCTTAAATATCTACATTATTAAGCCTACGTTACCGTAATTTACGTTACCTTGATGAATGAAGGTGTTAATGAAGGTGTTTGGTTTAAGAAATTAAGAAAATAAGTATTTTATATCCGAAAATTATTTTAAACATCTTATTTATAACAAACATAAGTATCCTTGATGGGAACTATGTTTGGTTCTTGTATTGTCCATTACATTGTGTCTTTTTTTTAAATAATTAATAATAATTTTCCGTGTGTTACTAGAAATCTAGAAATTTTAGCAAAAAGCTGCTTATAAAGATGTTAATACAAAATCCTCTAAACATCGTCGATGGTAACAACAATGTTTGAACAGACATGACATTATGTCAAGCTAATATGTGTTACCTCATGTATTAAACGTTACATACGTTAGCAGTTACGTTTGCATCATATTATTTAGATACCACATCTAAGTATCAAGTAAAACATGAATATATATCTCTGTTTTCCTTTATATATTGTTTATACTTAGGCAAACATTGAATGAAATGAAGTTTGTATATAATTTACACGACTCTTCCGTATTTTGTACGTTACCAAATTCAGAGAAAAATAGCAAAGTATATGCACAATTTTAACTGGTAATGTATTCATATATTAATCAAATGTAACAAATTAAGCAGTTTCAACATATTAACAAAATGAATTGAACTTTACTTACGCTACTAAGAAATATAAATGTATAGCTCTAAGAGATAGCATGCATTTTCGTGGAAATATGTTACATAATTTGAGCTCAGAATTCCTCAATACATTGCCATCACTTTCTTCAAACTCAATATCAATCAGTTGCTGGCTGCCATATCTTCCCACTCATTATTTGCTTCCATCTCCAGTGTCAGGCTCTTTGGTCATGATGTCAATCAACTATTTTTACGCAATATCACCAATAGTCCAGTCAAATTCAATAACTTTATCTTCTCTCATTTGTTTCTGCGTCTGGGTAATGTTGGTCAATATGATGCCACAAAAGCACTTGTTAGTGTGCATGTTCAAATGCATGATTATAGAAAATTGACACGGCGAAAAAAAGTTCTAGTTGTGGCCTTTGAATTTTCACGAAAACGTATCTGACATCCGTGTATATAGGCAGCACACTATCCTCTCCGTCATCTCCGTACTTTTTTTGAAGATCATCCGAACATTCATGCTTCTGTTCGAGCAATCCAAATAGACACAAACTCTATGTGCTTTTTAATCTTCAATGGGATAGCCTTGCCTCTCCCTACAAAGCATCTGGTTGTAACACAGGTTGTAAATAAATGCAGTGTTGGTATTAAAGATCCCTTAACCTCTACAATTTGTTTCACATTCATCATCTCCTTTTTTAATCATCCCAGTGCCAAACATGACATATGATTGTATTACTGAAACAAATTTTGAAAGCAGGAACAGTATGTCTGTGTCAAGAGAATTCAACACGATTGTTTCTGATGTTGATGAGGTTTGATAGTGATATGTTCATTCTGATGTCTGCTTCCTCCTATGATGAAAACAGATATTCCTGATTATCAGCAAAGACAACATTAATACGGGCAAAGTTCGACCTGCCAAAGGCAGATCGGGCGAAGCCCGACTATAGCTTACACGTATGTACACGTATGTAAACGAATAAATATGGTAAACTCACTAACTAACACAACTAACTTTCATAATGCGTCCAACTGAATTTCATCTCCAATGTAATGGCGGCAATTACCGAAAAAAAGTCAACAAAAAAACCGCAAAGTAAACTTTCAGGAAAGTCGTGAAAACAATACGGACGAGCAAAGCTCGACAAACGAGCCACTGAGCCCCGAAATTAAAATAGCAACACAGTTACATTACCCCTAAGATGTGCGCAGCGAAGTTCCAAATAATTCATCTTTACGACATTATGTCGGCCATTTTGATAGACACCGCGTTCTTCATTTCCGGAGTTTACCTCGACCGGCTCCTTCAGATTGTTTTAGTACACCCTATGGCACACGGATTCTGAACCAAGTTACGTAAATGTTACTTTCTTACTTTTAACTTGTGAGAAGCAGTATGTGACGAATAAGTGTGACTGGTGCATCATCAACTGACGTTAAACATGACGTCATGCAACATAAATTGTAAACATGACGTCATGTGCGTGAAAATAGGCTAATATATTAGTTTTGCACTATTTGCAAGTATGCATGATGGAGAAGGGATGGGTATTTTCAGATGCATCTGTGACATTGTACTTATCTTTAACTTAAAATATGTCTAATGTATTCCAACATAAAACAAATCCGGAGGACAATCACCCGTATTGAGCTTCGCGCGAAGCGAAACCCTGATTAAGCAATTATATTTTGGTAAGCTTCGAGAAGCGCACAGCCATGAGTCGCCTCTTTCTTCAGTTCCTTGGTTGACCTTAGTTGACATTTTTAAAGAGAACTGCATGTTATAGAACAATATGAAATAGGCACTACCTAGGCTTTGTAACGGGCAAAGCACTTCGATAAAAAGTACATTTTGTACAGTTAAATTAAGGCCTTAAATATATACATGTCTCTATTTTAAGGGTGATAACTAACTTTAATTTTTAAATTTGATCACATCATAATCTTAATTACTATTGTCGGAATAATTAGATTTGTTTTATTCTCAAAAAGAGGTGTCGGCGGCGTTTTAAAGGAGCTAGTCGGTCGGGTCACAGTAAACACAGGTATTAGTTTATTTGGCTTAAGTATCTCGTATTAGAATAGTTCCAGTACTGTAGATAATCTCCGGTCCATCGTAACACCCCAAATCCCACCAAATTCCCCCAAATCCCACCAAATTCCCTCCAAATTTAAACTTGAATCCACCCTTAAGTCCATGTAAGTGTATACATAACATGGAATATCAAGATTATGTTATCTGTTATTGAGAATATTTATTTAATCTTTATTTATATATCTGTTAGCATCAACTTCTGCCGCCCGCCCCTACCCCACCCACCCCCACCACCACCACCACACACAGACACACAAAACTCCCCCTCCCTCCCATACACAATTATTTATATCGAAGTACTTTGCCCGTTATCTAGGCAGTGCCTATTTCATATTATGTCATCTCCAAATATATCACCATATTGTTCAGAACAATGTTAAATAACTTTTTATTTGGACAATTCTCGAAGTTGTCCACTAGTAATCACTTTTTCGGTTATGGCGGCGATTACCGTATTTAACGTCAAAAAATCCACAAAGTAAACTTTCGCGAAAGTCGTGAAAACAATACGGACGAGCAAAGCTCGACAAACGAGCCACAGAGCTTCGCACAAAGCGCGAAGCCCCGACATTAAACAACACACATTTATATTATCACTAAGCTTCGCGCCGCGAAGCCCCAAATTATTCATATTTACGACATTATGTCAGGAGTTTACATCGTCCGGCCTGCTCCATATTTTTCAGAACAGCGTATGGTACGCGGATTCAGACTTGCATCAATAAGCGTATAAATGTAAATTTCTTACTTTTTTCTTGTGAGAAGCATGTGACGTCATATCAAGACTTGAGTAGGGGTAACTGGTGCATCAGCGGCTGACTTTAAACATGACGTCATGCGATTTGTTAAACAAGACGTCATGCGATATTGTAAACATGACGTCAACGGTCATAATCGTGAACATGTGCTAATTGCTTTTGGTCCACAATGTTTGCCAGTCTGGCAATGGCGAAGGGGATATGGATATTTCCAGATACACATCTCATTCTGTGACAGTTTACTTACCTAATTAATGCATTCTAAAATGAAATAAAAAGTCCGGAGGATCATGCCTCCACGCCCCCAACCATAGGCCTATGCTGTCATTTGGGCCTAGCTATGTTAGTGTACATGTAGACTAATCCGGAGTAAACTTATGTTATTCATGATAAATTAATAATTACAAAATACTGAGCTTCGCCCGAAGCGAAGCCCCAAACATTAAATAAAACAATAATATTTTGGTAAGATGATTCGTCCTGTTCTTCAATTCCGTAGCTGTCTTAGTTGACATTTTCAATTCGCACGAAGCGAGACTCCGAACATTAAACAAATTCAAAGATCAAATACTGAAATATGCTTCGAGAAGGGGAGCCCCAAATCGCTTACAAATTCATATGTTATAACAATTGTATGACAGTGTGGTAAATATGATGAAATTGTGCTGTAAACGCCAAAATAATGCCGAGCGCAGCGAGGTTTATAACAACAATTTAACAAGATGTGTGTATCTCACAAAAGGTTTAATTATTTACAGTTGTAGTCACCGTCATCCAAACACACACACGATGATTGCGAGCGCAACGGGAATAATGTGTTGATGAGTCATTAAACAACATTCAGTTCATACCGTATAGACTGAATTGGCTTATCCCCAAATAACAAGGGCGAACCAGAGGCTATCATCCTACCCAAAACCTTCACACACCTAAAATTACAAGCAATGTTAGCCTATGCTTGTCAGATTTTAAGGGCCTCGCACGGGATCATTATCATAGGATTTAGCAATTAAATGTTTTCAGAATGCACTAGAATTCACATTATGTCATGTAGAAAACAAAGAAACTTCGGTAAGAATAAGGGTATGGGCCTATACACGTATCATTCCCCTCTCTCAGGGTCGGCTCTAAATAATCTATAATGTTTTGATGAGCCGTTAATGACATTCATATTAAACTCTCTGCTAATGATATGCATATTGAATATGATCACTCAAAATTAAATTATTAAAACATGAAATTAAAAAGAAAAATTAATTTGAAATGAAACAATAGGCCTAGATATATCATATATTTAAATAAAAATTGACAACATATATAAATCATTCATCCAGTTTTATTAAACCAATATAAATAATTGTGAATTTCCCACTTCGCTGTACTCTCCTTCTCCCCTAGCTTGACCCCTGAAATATTAATATTATGTTCAGAATTGTCCAACATTTTTTCCAGCAGCTGTGCTGCAATTTCTTGTTATATACTTATTTCTCTCGATGTAGAAATATAAATGATCTAAATTGACTTACATGTCTCATTGGCATCTTTCACCAACTGTCAACACCAAAATATTGTCATTTAAGCGCTTTATAAACGAAAGTATATAGGCGTGTAAAGCAGTTGTGTGATGCATTCGGAACATTTTACCGGTTTTCGGACTTTATCGTTGAGTTAACATGGGGCCCGTGTACTGTACAATACGTATTTAATTATTATTTGTGTACGCGCGTGCGTCCAATACGGAAATACATTATACGGTCACATGGTACAAATGCAGACCGCTCATTGCACGAGAGAAATAGGTATATACTAATAGATCATCATAAACATCTCTCTACGCTGATACGGACGATCGAAGGTATAGCTCGTAGTCATTGATATCAACTCGAAATTGGGTTTGTGAAACCAAAGATAGATTCTGTGGCTCTTCTCAAGTCCTTCTCATTGTTCTTTGTTTGGGATGGATGCAGTTCTTTGCGCGAAGAAAGGACAAGAAATAACTTCTGATGCCATATTTGCCATCTGGAGAGTGGCGTCTAGCAGCTTTGCTCTACATTGACGTGTAATGCACCAGTGATATTACTGGTATGCTGCATACTTTCTACTGGATCCAATGATGTTACCCTGAAAATTATGAATAGTTATGTGACTTGTGGAAGAAGGACACTGAATCTCCTGTTTTGGAGAAGTTCATTTGACCTGGGGATGGGTTGTGTCAAGACTCAGGGTGTCATTAAATATACTGGAATGTGTCTGGCTTAGTTCCAATGGTCATACTCAAAGAACATTGGACATAGGCGTTAGAGTGAAGATAAATGCATGTCAAGGTCATTTTCCTTTGTGTCTATCTTTGATAAGAGTTAGTATTATTAGTATTACCAGTAATCAGAATAAGGCAAGACTAACTTACATTGAATGAGGACAGAATACTATTATTATTTGGAGTTTGTCTCAAAAGCAGGATACATTGTAACAAAGGGAAGATGCCATAACTAGTGAAAAAACATTGTCAATAACGGATAAGCTCCCAGTAGTTTATTGTGCAATTACTATTTTTCTGATTTATGTGCCATTTTAAAATATTTATGTATTATATATTTATTTTATTTTTAGACATTATGTTTATTTATTTACATACACTTATTAATTATATTACATCTTTTTAAAGAAAACATAGTTAAAAGTAAAATACTACCACCTTTATTTCTGGAAACGTCTAATATTACATGTAACTTTAAATGGTAATGTAATTTTTGTGTTTATTTTACATATCGTATCATCAATATATATACACACATTTTATTTATTTATTCATTCTTTTAAATATCCATTTAATGAATACTGTTTCAGTAAATAACTAGAGCCTTTATTTCTGGAAACATTCAATATGTATGACAAATAACTTTAAATGGTAACATAAATTTCGTGTTAATGTCACGAAACGTAAACTACATTGTCTTTTGTAAATTTGTTTTCTACATAAGATTTTGGTTTTTAACATGTTTGATAAATAATATAAAATATGCATACCGTTTTATTGCATATAAACAATTTTTGAGTATTACATTTCCAAAGCATGATAATGGTATTATGTCATTTAATGCACGGAACGTTTAACCCATCCCTCAATCAAAGTTCATAAATATCTATGTCTTTATTCAGAATTATTTTATAAAATGCTAAGTAACGTCGTGCACAAGACGTATTTTATTGATACCGCTTTCCCCCTTTGTTTTGATTCTTGCTTATCTATTTGTTATAACAATTGTATGTATATGCACCCACGTTACCTGAGATTGTTAATAATAAAAGATGTGTTCTTTTCTATTCTATTCTGAACAAAGTTAAAGACAATATATACTAAAAGAAATAAATTTAGCAAGGTCTTTTACATATCTAGCTTAAAGAAACTGAATGTTTATTTTATAATGTGAAGCATTTGATAACTTTGGCATGTCAGAAGGTGTTCTTGTTTTTCACTTAATAATATTATGAATGATTCGAAGTAAGTATCAGAGTTATCTCCCAATTATATAAAACAACATTTTTCACATTAAAAACAAGAATATTGTCAAGAACAGGGTTAAACTTGATTAAATAACTATTCTGGATTTCGAGAAATAAAAAACGCAAAAACAATTGACATTAACCATGTCATTATAATGAAATTACGAACCAAAGTTTTAAATTTTAAAATTATCTCCCTTTATATTGAAATAAGAATGAACTTATAATTTCTATAAAGCAAGTAAATTAAAACATGTTGCTTCTTTTTTCGCAGATATCGTTTAAAATTAATGTCCTGCATATACTTGTTAATTATGTTAATTATATTTTAATGGCGGCTGAAGCACATAGTCTTGAATCTGCTCAATGGGATTTATCATGTTATTGATGTATTAAACTTATTTCTTTCGGTATACTAGAGATAAAGTAAGGACACTATTTCACCCTTATTGTTTCATACGTGTTTAGTGATGAATTTAAAGGTTTGTTACCATCAATTTGTGTTGGCATTTCAGGTGCAAGATTCCTGGTCTTGAGAACGACACATTCGCAATTCAAAGCAGAGAGCACGAACGTTTAGTGAATAACAGCATTCCTGGTTCTACAGATCCGACTCTCGTGTACGACACGTGCAATCTGTATAAAAACGATAGCACTGCTGTGGATGAACACAATCTACCAATCAACGCGAGTCTTGCAAAATGCCACGAATGGGTGTATGACAAAGCCATATTTTATGAGACGTTTACTTCGAAGGTTATTGATTGTTATTATTTGCTTATTGAAAAATGTTTATTACAGTTCCATAGGTGAACAATTAGGATTCACATAATCAAATATATGTTTTAAAGACTTTGTAACAATAAACTTAAGGTCTTTATTGTATAGTTCCAGTGAAATAGTGGATTGTATGGTTAGAATAAACCTTATATTCTCATTGTTTATATGTTCACAGTGAGAATATAAGAACATATTCTCACTGCCGGAAAAATAGAACTACTTATTTCTACATTTGCTTATAACAGTCATAATTCGTGTCAAAGTTTAGAACTGTATTCTATGCGCACTAAATATATGTAAATCGCCTCACGCGCTGGCGTTACTATATTTATCCGCGAATACGTTAAAGGGGAACTGTCGGAACGAAACGTATTTTCTGTTTGAAACAGTTTGGTAGTGTTGCATGCTAAAAAGTGTATAATAAATAAAATAGTTTTTGGTTTGTCGTGAATATAGGACTTATTTTCATCTCGAATTGGGGTTGTCTGGAATTCGTTCATTCGATTGGAGGCGTATTACATAGAGTGCAAGAACTCCCGATAATCGAAATAGTATGTTGTCGCACTTTCTACAGACATTAAGCAGTAACGTTTCATGTGTGTTTTTATACGAGAAATTATCGGAAATGATGCTGTTCTCACATTTTTGTCAAATAAATTGCGTCAGTATTTTATCAGAACATACGACATCTTTTATTCTGAATCGATTTCTAAGTTTGTACACATTCAAATAATAATATACCATTCAAATAATAATTAGTCGTGAAACAAACTGTGTGGAACATTTTCTCTTCCATTTTTACTTACACACAATGCAATCTTCTTTATTAGTTATCTAGTAATTTGTGTTATCTACTTATATACAAGTTTAGTAATGTTGGAGTTTTACGTTATTTGTAGCACATATTTAGCAATATATGACGGTCGATTTGTCAGTAATAGATGCAGACCATCCCATTTTTCCTGGGTAGAACCAGTACTCCTATACCTCCCGTCATCGCTAAGAATCGACACTTGAACGAATACTATTTATAAGTTATTATATGTGTATTGGGATATATGCACGAGTTTTTCCGCGTAATATATTGCGCGACAACAACGAGTGCATATATCCCAATACACATATACGAGTTATACACTTTTTATTACATTCGATTTTTTAATATAAGAAAGAATAATTAAAACAAAACAATAGGTTTTAACATTTAATTTTTATCAAAATATGTATTTGAAACAAACGTATTGTCGTAACATCGTGGGAACTTTTCACAACGAAACAAATATACTATAATGTTTACATCACATGACAAACTTGCTGTGACATGAACTGCGAATTTCACCAACCCATTAGTATGCAAAATATTAGTACAATGACTTTACAACATGTCAATATGAACACTCAGTATTGTCGGATATGAACACTCAGTATGGTCGGATATGAACACTCAGTATGGTCGGATATGAACACTCAGTATGGTCGGACATTGACGTTTCCTGTTACATTGAAAGTAACGGTGCTTGTAAATGCGTCTGCACTATATGGATACATTAATATTCATTTCAGACTAACTTGGTATGTAGTAATGCCATGAAGACCTCTCACATTCAGATGTCACTTTTCTTCGGTTATTTTATAGGTGCATTGCTTGTAAATGCGTCTGCACTATATGGATACATTAATATTCATTTCAGACTAACTTGGTATGTAGTAATGCCATGAAGACCTCCCATATTCAGATGTCACTTTTCTTCGGTTATTTTGTAGGTGCATTTGTCCTGGGTAATGCCGCAGATATGTAAGTATTCTTATTAAAAAAATACACATTACATTTTCGATTTTTCTAAAACTCACGGGGTCTCGTTAGTTTTTCAAAATAGCCTACATATTTGTAAATCATTATTTATAACCAATTGAACAGGTCAAACCAATCTTTTTGTTTGCATATTACTAAGTGTTAATTATATTGCACCAACAATAGTTTAAACCTATGGTAGATAAACGAAGCAAAATTGAAAACTCCATTTTGAATCAACTTTTTTTAATTATATGCAAGAAGTTTTAAAGTCAAAATGATACTAGAATTATGAATCGAGGTGCATATTTTGATATTTGCTGACATTTTCTAACGTTTTATTGCATACAAAATATGCTTGTATACGTTGGGGATTAACAATTTTGCTGCAAATATTTTGGTTTTAAAACTTTTGTTTCTAGTAGTATGGGGTGATAAATAATGTTCTATTTGTTGTGGGTTACACCTTTTGTTGGTTCTTCTGTGGCGTTATCGGGTTGCTTTATTGGTCGGTGGATACGTTTTATCTGACGAGCAAATGTAGCACCAACATATGGAAACACCCCTATCGCACCTTATGGCTTTTTGACTGTCGGCAACGATTCTATTGAAGTCTTGACCGCCGGGATGAGTAATAAGTGAGCTTCTAACCACATTCTATATGAAAGCATATAAATATTCAGTAAGATCTAGGATTTTTTCTTGTATTGTTTTTGTTTGGTTTCAAGTTCTAAGGTTTCTACTTTCGTTAAATCTAGATTCTAAAGGGGGCACGGGGCAAACTTGAGGTATGTTTAATAGATTTGTAAGCATCAACAATGATCAAACTTCTATGAAAATGTCTTCTTGTTCTTGTCGAATCCATATTACTTTTTAAGCTGTAATTGTATTTATTTTTAAATAGTTCTTAGTTTTATTAAAGTTTAATGCGTCTCGCTAGTTTTGAGAAACGATGTCAAGAATCATTCAAACCTTAAACTAAGAATGAAACATGTACACTTTGAATAGATTAGGTTTTGGAGCGAGTTATTTCATTTTCATTAATCGCAATAATTGTATTGTTTTAACCTGTATTAAGAGACAACCTTGAACTGTTAAGTTAAAATCGGCCTTTTAAAACTCTTTCTTTACTGTTTCTGTTTTATATTTATATTTTTGAGCAATAAGTAATACACCTTTTAGAGTATGATATACGTTTATAAATATAATTCGCTAATTTTAAAATGTATCACACTGATCCATTACTCCAACATTTACTTTCAGAATTGGAAGAAAAAAGGTTTTCTATTCCGGTGCATTGGTTATGTTGTTGGCAGCAGTCAGTATTTCATGGGCACCGGGCGTATACTCCTTCGCCGTTCTACAGTTCATCATTGGTGCAAGTTCACATGGATCGTTTTTGTCCGCCGTAGTTTTATGTAAGTGTTAATATCGTGCATAATACCAAAGGGGTATGGCGTAATTTAGTCAGAATATGCTTATTGTTAACCTTAACGGAGATGATATAGACTTTGGGTCAAGTATTTGTATATATTATTACCGTCAAATTTGCATTAAATCACCCGATATACCCTGGGTAACCCAGCCGTTAATAGAAACAACTGATTAGAAATGTACTCTTCGTTAAAGGCACGCTGACTTTTTAACTCTTGTGTTAACATAAACATTAACTGTGCTATAAATAAACCATTTGTATCTCCACACTTCATATGTTGTGCTTAGCGTCGGCGCAGGGTGTAGGGGATACAGCGTAAATAGTATACAAATATCTATTCGGCATAGTGTGTACAGTTTAATTTTATTCAATTTATTTGTTGTCGTAGTTATCTAAGCGTTTTGTATGATACAGACTTGCTAAAATAGAAAAAGATTATACAGCAATTCATCGAAAAATAAGAATATGAAAAGGAAATCACCATTCAAAATATTAATAACCGAGTGATCTTTCTTCTTCTGTTCAACGGGACACATTTGCGTGACCACTCAATGTCAATATGAAAGCAGTAATGCGATTGGTTTAAATCATGAAATCAACCAATGAAATGCGCGCTTTCAAATTGATGAACTTAATCTAGGGAGAGAATGTGATTTTAAACAAATATGTTAAACACAATAAAACACGACTTCTAGTTGGATTTAGTTTGAAAAGTCTGATTGTCTCGAAATTGTCCGGGCGGCGTTCGCGGTCATTTTTACGGCGATGTGTGAAAATATCACGATCCTGAAAATTACACCCATGCATAGATGCGAAATTCTTTTTAAATACCCAGGCATAGAACCACATTTCGTAAAATAGGGTTCACCCATAATTTTTTTTATTAAATTGCCGTCCTGGGGTCCCGGGTATGTTTTAATGGAATAGCTCTAAGTTGTAACGCTTTCGAGTGCTTCGTCAACTGTTTCAGTTTATGTGGTAATCAGCATATTCTGCCTTTAAGTTAGTCGAGCCCATATATACTAAAGGAAAAAATAAACACAGCTCGTGAATCTCCGCTTTATATTGTATGTATAATATGCTGCCATTCATTAAACGAATGTTACATGGCGACATTAGACTTTTCCTTTCGGAAAAAAATACTAAAACAACGCATTACATACCAAATAGTATCGCTTCAAAGTTTCATTATTGATGGAATACGTGTTTGGCTCAAACAGGTGTATAACATTTTGGAATCTTTGAAATAGATGATTTTCAAAGTGCAAATTCAACATGAATAGTATGCTAAAACTTCTGAAACTCTAGGATTAATTTGTTTTGGTCTATTACAAATTCAGGAGACGTTCTTGATAACATTTGCAATAAACGTCAAGTTTCATATATAAGCACTTATGATTTCTCTACACTATATACAACCTTACCTTATCAAAGACAATATACTACAAAGACAAGCTTATTGATCTTATTCAAAAAGATATTCGCTAGGAAAAATACTACATTTTGGGCCTGTAATAATATTAAAGTGTTTTTTACTTTCGGTAGTTTAGAAAATTACACTATGTGGACTTGCTAAGAAGTTTGTGAAGCACTAATCTTCCTGTTAAATAATATTTTCGTCAGGTATGGAAGGACCGTTTATAGATAAATTGTTGGTATCCCTATGGGTACGAACTGTGCACTCCTTGTCGCAGATTTGTTTTTATATTGCTATGAAAAAGAGTTCAAATTGAATCTTTCACCAGATACCCAGGCAGATGTTATTGAAGCCTTTAATGGCACCTCTCGAAATCTGGATTACATATTGAACATTGACAACCCCTTCTTTCCTACCATGGTTAATAATATATACCCTAAAGAACTTCAACTTAACAAAGCTATTGTTTCTGATACTAACGCTTCTTTACTCGATTTACATCTCTCCATTGAAAATGGTGAAATAATTAGCAAACTATATGACAAGAGAGATGATTTTAATTGTGATATTGTTAATTATCCCCATTTAGATGGGGATGTTCTCCGAGCAAATTTTTATGGTGCCTATGTGTCTCAACTTACTCGTTTTTTCTAGAGCTTGTACACGAGTTAAGGACTTTAATATTCGTAATCTTTGTATTGTAAACTAAAAAGCTACTCCATCAGGGCTACCGTTATCATAAACTTCGTAAAGCCTTTGCAAAATTGTATTATCGTAACCCTGCATGATCTTCTTTCCAAATATAAAAGTAATTTAAAAACTCTTCTGCGGCAAGGACTTCCATGGTAACGTGATTTACAAACTTCGTAAGATCCTTGATCATGATCACTTTCATACTATCTTTGTTAAACTTGTTAACAGGTTTATCAAAAGAGGTTATGACCCTTCATTTTGCAACGCACTGGATGCTTGGTGGTGGTCCCATTTACAGTTCGCCACTATGCTTTCCTCTTTAATTGTGCGATGACAGGACAGACTGCGGACCCTATGATGACGTCTACATAAAGCCCAAAAGGACGGTGACGTTTGATGTTTGTCTGCAATCTTGTCTTGTCATGCCCTCAATGATTTTTTCCCTTGTTCCTCTGACTTCTGCCAAGTCATTGAGTACCTTCTTTGTGGCTTTCTATGCTATTGTTTTTTTTGTATTTATATATACACGAGCATCTTTGTGTTTTACTTATAATGCCTATTAATGCTGCTTTGTTGGTTAGAGAATAGTTCATGGCGCGGATTTCTTTATTTACACTGTCCCTTTTTACTGTGATGACAGTAGGGTATGTGTGATGTTTGGTGCACCCTAGAACCTGGTTTAACCCTCCAGCGGCATTTTCTGCCACTGGCCGTACCAAGGCGGTAGCCCTATTGTCAACCCTTTTGTGTTTGTGATGTCTTATATGGCCTTTTATTCATCTTTATAGCTGTTCTTTGTTTTCGTATTTGTTTGTGGTTGACTGTTGTCCTTGAATGTTACTTTTCCTGTTCGATTTTTATATCTCTATTTATACTGATATTACCTATTAATATGGATATAAAAATGGAACGTTTCCTAGGTGTTTAGGGTATAAAAATGAAAAAAGTTGCTAGTTATTGTTCCGTGAATGCAACACTTTCTGTTCGACATTTTTATCTGTAGAAGCAGTACCAAACTCAGTATGTATCAGAGGAAAGGTATACATTTTGAGATAAAACCTACAGGATACTATTGCATTACGTCTGGTGTGTTAACACTCTTTCTGGATACAAACTAATTTGCAGAAAATGATTTTTAAATTTCTTGAAATAGTTCTTATTAAAAGTAATGTTTTTCTGTGAAACATATTTTTCAAAGGTTATGCATTTTTATTTATCACTGTAATGTCCTGTTTCATTGATACATCATTTTTTCGAAAATTCTTGAAATTGTGTTCTATTGCCAACCTTGTTATGTTTGTTTTGTCGCATACGTTACTTCCGTTTTTTCTAGTCAATGTTGTATGTTTTGATTGCATTGGGTAAATGCTACAATTCCTGGCGGACTTCTATACCTGTTTTAACTTGTCAAACAAGAGTTAATTGTGCGATGACCGGAGAGGCTGTGGAGAGGCTGTGGACCCTATGATGACATCTACCTAAAGCCCAAAAGGACGGTGACGTTGATGTTTGTCTGCAATCTTGTCTTGTCGTGCCCTCAGTGGCTTGTTCTCTTGTTGCTATGGCTTCTGCCAAGTCATTCAGTACCTTATTTGTGGCTTTCTAGGCTACTGTGTTTTTGTATTTATATATACACGAGCATCTTTGTGTTTTACTTATATTGCCTATTAATGCTGCCTTGTTGGTTCATGGCGAGGATTTCTTTATTTACACTGTCCAGTTTTACTGGAATGAAGTAGGGTATGTGTGAGGTTTGGTGCACACTAGAACCTGATTTAAACCCCCAGTGGCATTTTTTTTTGCCACTGACCGTTCCAAGGCGGTAGCCCTATTGTCAACCCTTTTGTGTTCGTGATGTCTAATTTGGCATTTTGTTCATTTTTAAAGTTGTTCTTTGTTTCTGTGTGTGTTTGTGGTTGACTGTCGTCCTTGAATGCTACTTTTCCTGTTCGATTTTATATACATACTGGCTTAAAAAGTGCTCTAGAAAAGACTGCCAATACCAGGACTGTTTGACTTGCCTACCAGCCACCCCGTAATACGAATCAATAATGGAATTACTTACAGGCCTTAGAGATCATCGGTACGACGGGCGTGATAGGTGTTGCATCTTACATTAACTCTTAGGATACGACGGGCGTTATAGGTGTTGCATCTTACATTAACTCTTAGGATACGACGGGCGTGATAGGTGTTGCATCTTACATTAACTCTTAGGATACGACGGGCGTGATAGGTGTTGCATCTTACATTAACTCTTAGGAAAATTCTCGATAGAACCAAGCCTGATTCCGTCCTTTAAAAAGATCCACGTTTTTGTATATATTGTTGAATACTTTATTTATGCAGGTATGGAGATTGTAGGTCCATCCAGAAGGTCGTTAGTAGGCATGCTATCAGAAGTATTCTTCTCTACTGGTATTTGCTACTTGGCCCTGATGGCGTTTCTGATTCGCACATGGTTCTGGATAAACTTGTCCATCACGATGCCCTGTTTCGTTTACCTGGCATATTGGTGGTATGTAATATACTCTGTAAAAAATGTTTTGGACCATGGCAGTGTACGAACCCGTACAATGATCGCTGAACCATGACATTCGACCATAACCATTATTATCTCAGTTGATAATTCACAATAGATCAACAATCAACAATAATTATCGTTTACAATGAAAGTTTGCGAAAAAAATAAATATTTTTATTGGTTACTCGAATGTGTCCGTAACTGTTATTTTTTATGGACTTTGCAACATTTTTTACAGACCCTTTGTGTGTTCGCGATATTTTTTTAAAATCAAATCTTGTTTGGAATTTAATGTTCCTGGTACCAAATTAACCGGGTAGGGTAGACCTTGGTTACTAAAAAAAGATACTTAAATTCTGTCCACTAGTTTTATTTTTATATGACTTTATATACCCTGGTCCAAAACTTTTTTTACCGAGTATATATATATATATATATATTTGTTTTGCCTGCAGTTAAATAGGCCCCATTAAGCAAAAGTATTTTAATTTATATTTTGGAAATTCAAATATAGCACAACTATTTCTGGCATATTTTAGTGTAACATGACTATGGTATCCCAGCGTTTAAAACGTTTCTGCGGTAATATAAGATCTATTACTTTTAAGTTTGTTTTCTTAAGTGTTTGACAAAATATTTAACATTTTATAATCAACTCATTGATGCTACTATAACGTATTAAGCGACTAGGGTGTTTGCAAGTATATTGCCGAGTCGTCACGCTGGTTACTAAATATACATGTTTTGTATGTATGTGTTTGCCCGGAGTCGCTAAGGTGGTTACTAAATATACATGTGTTGTAGTTACGTGTTTTCAGGTGTATTCCCGAGTCGCCACGATGGTTACTAAATATACATGTATTGTATTTACGTGTTTGCCCGGTGTCGCCAAGGTGGTTACTTAAATATACATGTATTGTATTTAAGTGTTTTCAGGTGTATTCCCGAGTCGCCACGGTGGTTACTAAATATACATGTATTGTATTTACGTGTTTACCCGGAGTCGCCAAGGTTATTACTAAATACACATGTATTGTAGTTACGGGTTTGCACGGAGTCGCCAAGGTGGTTACTAAATATACATGTATTGTATTTACGTGTTTGCACGGAGTCGCCAAGGTGGTTACTAAATATACATGTATTACGTGTTTGCAGGTGTAGAAGCCAGGGTGATTACTAAATGTATTTGGGGTTAAAGTTCGTGGGTACTTAAATTTGAACTTTTGGATAACCACTCGTACATGTAATTTATGTACGTGTTTGCAGGGTGTTTTTGACTTGTTTGCAGGTTTATTCCCGAGTCGCCGCGGTGGTTAATTAGTACCAGCAAGCATGACGAGGCAGTCAATATCATCCGTAAATTGGCCAAGGTTAACAAGGCTCCGTTTCCCGAGCATCTGAATCAAGTCAATACTGGAAAGAATATAGAATCCAATGGCAAAATATGGGACGTGTTTAGAAACCCCGTTCTCTTCAGACGAACGATGATTTTGGCTTTTAATTGGTATATGTCTTTTAAATAATAGTGTATATTACATGATGTAAATTGATATATAATACGAACGTATCCAAGAAAGGAGTTGACACATGTAGCGAGCTAATTAATTATATTATATAACTAGTCTGCTATGTGATAAAACAAGTTTATAATGAACACTCGTCGGTTCATGTATCACATATAGTATGTGTTATAACCTGAGTAAAATATAGAGGATCTCGCATTCGTGCTAATGTATTATATAATTTGTTAAAAAGGTTTGCAAAATAACACTATGAATAATGTGATGCTTGTCGAGCAATACTTTTTTCCAACCTCATATAATGTTTGCGAAAATTATTTCATTCTTGTCAACATCATATCATTATTGCCTACTTTATATACTTCTTGCCAACATCACATCATTTTTGCCTACATTTTATCATTTTTGCTAACATCATGCCATTTTTGCTAACATCAAATAATGTTTACCATCATCATATCATTCTTGCCAACATTATATCATTCTTGCCAACATCATATCATTTTTGCCAACATCATATCATTTTTTCTAACACCACGTCATTTTATTTCCAACGAGTTTATTAAGTCAATATTAAATGAGTACGAATGTCAGATTCTGTTTGTCACATAACTTCATATAATGTCAGATTTGCTATCATTATCGAAAATATGGAAGTGTGCAATTACATTCTCAGGCTGTAAGTTATGTGATAAAATAGAGACTAATAACTGGGAGGGTGGGTCAGTTAGTGACAATGTAACTTCATGTGGAATGTCACGTGACTTTTTCACGTTGCTCTTTTTTTCAGGATGATTGTGAGTATGACGTATTATGGGGTCACAATGAACGCCGGGAATATGGCCGGTGGTTTTTATCTCAACTTCTTTTTAATGAGTCTGGCGGAGATACCCGGATTATTGATTGGTTGCGCATTGTTAGATAGGATAGGACGTCGATGGGCCAACTCGGGCTCGATGATAATTGGTGGAGTAGCCTGTTTAGCCACCATGCCTACTGTATTGTGGGGTACAGCTGGTAAGCATCTGGACACTTTCTTGCGATATGTAGCAATATATAATACACAAACAAAACTAGAATTGTGTTTATGCATAAGGTATATGCATTTCACACACTCCAGAAAGCGAATTGTATCGCATCGTTTAAACTGCATAGTATCTTTTTAATAATTTGAACATTTAGATGAAACTTGGTACAAACATACTTCCTTCCTGATTGTGTTTGACTCCATCTTAATAGAAACAAAGTTCTAAAGTATGTTCAGTAGATAGCATACACACTTACTGCACTGGATAAGTTATCTAGGCAAAAAGTAAAACACTCTGGGGAAAAAGTATTACAAATTAAAAGGTTTAAACATGATATAATAGCTGTCCATGTTATCATTTGGAAATGGATGCGTCAGATGCAAAGAAATCGGAAGTTTGCTTTGATAACATGATTTCACCCCTTTCCCCAGCTCCCCCTCGTGATACTGAAACTTAAGTTATTAAGCGGAAACCAAAAGTGACGTCGCCCGTCGCCCGCTGTCCACCGCTAGCGTTGACAATGTAAAGACATTCTAAAAGCCAGTTTTGTTTTGCGTTGAAAAATATGTTTAACAAGACATAATAAGTTTGTAATAGCTATATGTTTATTCAGCAAGCCATTAAACATTAGTAACTGACTGACTTCAACAAACTCGGGTTTAATTAGCATGGAAATCCATATTAAAATTTAATAAAACCATTCAAAAACAAATCTAGTTTCAATAATTTTATGTTCTTGTTTGTTAGTTAAATCTTTTCTTGCTGTCAATTTTAGATGCATTTCTAAGTTTGTAAACGGTGACCCCATTTATAGACGCAATGATACCCATGTCAATAAACATAGTATCGTGACTTCATTTGTAGATGCAGTGATACCTGTCATTAAGCATTTGTTTTGGGACCCCAAATGTAATACACATTAAAATAACGAGTATGTTTTAAATCATAGTACATTTAATAGGTTTTGATTTTTGAACATTGTTTGCGATTGTCATTCTTTGAGGACACTGATTTACCAAATACTATTGACAGATTTACAGCCCTTGACAATAGCGTTTGCCTTCATCGGAAAGGCCGGCGCTGCATCAGCTTTTGGTATAATATATATATTCACTGCGGAACTCCTTCCGACGGTTGTGCGCAACGCCGCAATGGGTTCCTGTTCGTGTGCTGCTCGGATTGGAGGAATGTTGGCTCCGTATATAGCTAAATCGGTGAGTTCGAAGTCGTTGACTAATAGTTAATGGCGGGGATTTCTTTATTTACTGTCCCGTTTTATTGGGTTGATTGTAGGATAAGTGTGAGGTTTGGTGCACCCTAGAATATGGTTTAAAACCCCAGCGGCCATTTTTGCCACTGACCGTTCCAAGCGGTAGCCCTATTGTCAACCCTTTTGTGTTTGAGATGTCTTATTTGGCCTTTTATTCATTTTTAAATTTGTTCATTGTTTCTGTGTGTTTGTGGTTGACTGTCGTCCTTGAATGCTGCTTTTCCTGTTCGATTATTATATCTATATTTCCATGTATAGGAAATAAATTATCCATCTCTCTTATACAGTGATGTGATGGAGTCTCATAGTTTAGGAGGCTTTGACCTATAAATTCAAGTCAGCATGCTGCTACGACCGTCTAAAAACATATTACTCAAATATTCAAACGAATGAAAAAGTTAATTCCAACGAAACTCAAACACCATGTACAGGATGGCCAACAAAGAAGGATCGAACATACTCGTACATGTATTTAAAATAACATCATTTGTTACTGTGATTGGGAGCGTCATACCCAAAACACACTCGAGAATGCAACACCAAACCTCTCTTCTCGTTAAAGGGACAAAGGGAGATCTTGAGGTCTGGTTAAGACATTTTCACGCAGAAACCCGACGTCTTCATGTGTTCTATATAACCGCGTTTTTAAGAAGCTGAACTACAATTGTTTTAATATTGTGTAGTGGCCACGAATTAATAATGTCGAGAAAACGACGTATTTTGTCATGACCACACTATAATTACATCGTGGCGAAGCATTGTCAACAAATCAAAGTTTCTTAAATGTAGGATCATTTATTTAAACAATGCATGTCTTTATTATTCGTTACAGGGCGAGTTGATAGGCGGGAAATTCGGCCAAGTGGAACCACTTGTTATATTTGGTTCTTTGTCAATAATAGCGGGACTGATGCTTTTATTGCTACCAGAAACACTTAATTACAAGCTGCCAGACACTATACAGGAAGGTGAACAATTCGGAAGGTATGTAAATGTATAATTCTGCAGAAAGTAGATGTGGACTTGACAAACAGTTTGTGATGAAGCATCTATTAGATAGGAATTTTTGTCAGGTATGGAACTAATGTTTGAAATATAAACGTAATTTAAGAATTCTTCTGCGACAAAGACTTTCACAAACTGACTTCCGTGGTGATTGACATTATTTACAAAACTGCGTAAAACCCTTGGTCATGACCGCTTTCATACTATATTTATTAAACGTTGCAACTGCACTGCATGTTTAGATGTTGATCCATTTACAGTTCACCACTAGGCTTTCCTCTTTGACCTATGATGACGTCAACCTAATCCTTAAATGGATGGATACGTTTAAAGCGTGCCTTTAATCTCTTATTGTGGTGCCCTAAACGGTTTATTCTCTTGTTGCTCTGGCTTTTGTCAAGTCATTGAATACTTGCTTTTGGCTTTCTATGCTGTTATTTTATATTCATATATACATGATCATCTTTTTGTTTTACTCTATCGCATATTAATGCTGCCTAGTTGGTTACAGGATTTAACCTGGGGGTTTCTTTATTTACACTCTTCCGTCCAACTGTATTGACATTATGATAATAGTGCGATTTGGTGCGCCCTAGACCTGGTATAAACCCCAGAGTTCTTTTTGCCCCTGCCTATTCCAAGTTGGTACCCCTATTTTCAATCAAATTATATTTGTAGTGTCGCATACTGTGTTTGTTTTTACACGTCTCATTGTTGTTTCGCTTTGAATACGTGTTTTTGGTGACTGCGTTCCACTAAAGCTAAATTATAGTCAGTGTTCAATTGTATTTCTGTGAACATTTTTCCTATACTCTTTGAAAAGTTGTTTTTATAACAGTCTCGATCCTATTATACAAGAAATCCATTGGCAACATTTTTTTCAGTCTCCACAAAAATGGAGGCCATCCTGAAATTCAAAATTGCCGCCATTTCTTACATGTTTTGACTAGTTGTGCAGTGATTGAGCTTAAATATTGAGACAGCAACCTAGACTATTTAAATAGAACAACAACGATTATATATATTATTATATAAGTAATGGTAAGATGAAAACTATATACTAAGTGAATAATAGTAATTTATTAATGAAATTAAAATGAAACGAAGAATACTCCTCAACTGGAATCAATAACTCATTAACTGCGTAATACGAAGCTGAGATTAAACAGTACTCGATTTTATCAGATTGAGTAAAAACCTATGGCCGATTTGTTGACGTCCTAATTTGTTCAAATACACTCTTTTTTATCCGACTACGTTCCATTTTTTAAATGAAAAGAGCAAGTAAATGTTTCCAGATAATGTTGAGCAGATGATATTCATTCACTTGAAATAAATGGTTATATAATTCCAGGAAACTAGGACAGCCGGATACAAAAGAGATAGAGATACCCTTCATCAGTGACAAAAACGACGTTTGACAATCTGTTTTTTGTAGGTGCCGTCTCTGGGAATCGCCCCAACCTTACAGTTAAATCTCATGTTTTATAAGTTGTTTAGCTGATGTTTCATAGATATTATATTACATTCTAACACGATATGCGCAGTCTTTCGTATACACAAAAAAGAGAGACAACTATATGTGATTCTACGATAAAATACAGCTGTTCCATTAATTCCCCACGTATATTTCATCCGTTGGAAGCGCCACGTTACATGACGTCACTTGGTAAATATACGTCATGAAGACAAACTCAACATTAATTTTAATGAAAAGTTAATTACAACAAACTTGCCATGCTCCCAAACCTTGCACCCCCCCGATATAAACATCATATGTATCAGTACACATAACTGTGTTTTATCGATGAATAAAATACAGTTAGGAGTTCGGATGCGTAGTAATTAAATCACGAGTGCGTTAGCACGGGTTATTTAATTACTCGCATCCGATTTACTTCTTAATTAATATGATGTTTAATTCGTGTATCATGGGTTTTAGTTTACAATACGATGTATGGTATCATAAATTATATGTTTCACTCATCATCAAATGTCATAGGTTATTACATTATGCTGCAACAGTGTTCAACTCGTATATCATGAGTTAAAGTTTTCAATATGATGTATGGTAGCATGTTTTATAGGTTGTATAAAACATGATACTTCAAGATTGTTCAGCTCATCATCAAATATCTTAGGTTATTACATTATGCTGTACGATTTTTAACTCGTATATCATGAGTTAACGTTTACAATATAAGAATCCATCATGAGTATCCATGTAAGATAGGGAAATCTCATCCCGAGGGTCAGAATTGTAACCAGGGACGAGGCTCTGCCGAGTTCCTGGTTGCAATTATGATCCTGAGGGTGAGATTTACCTACCGCACATGGATAAACTCATAGCATAGTGATAACCTGTATTATTATATACCTATCAATAATATGTACATAGTACTTTCATTTTCTTACAATGGAATACAACAACCTGTATCACATTGATTATATCGAGATAAAGGAACGCACTGTCATAAATTTCCTATATGAATATAGCCAATATGAATATAATGTATATAACAATTTCTTAATTCCAATCAATATTCCAGAGAAATTCCAAAATGTTTTGCAACAAAAAAGGCTACAGCTAGTTAGAAAACGAACAAAACTGTGCTGTAGTAGATGCTTAAATCAAAGTACTCTTTCTTATATGAAATTCATCAATGGTAAAGTTCCGCTTTGAAAATTTGAGCCATTTCGGTACTGTATTTAATGTATCAAAGGGAGTACATCAGGATTTTCATGGTTTTTAGGTGTCCGACTAAAAATTGACAAATATTAATATTTTCTACTCTAAATGTCCTAAACATAAAATGAATGAGCCTAAAACTGAATGCTACATTATTTGCAAAGATATTCATTGTGCACATTAACACGTGCTATCCTGGGTTACGCACCAGGGTTAATTTTCCGCATTTTAGGTCCGATTCCGTCCTAGCTATATGGTGTATTCAACGTTTAGACGTTAACAAAATGATTCTAACATCATATGTTGATTGAAATGTGTTTTATCATGAACTCGAACATTTTTATAATTTAAGGTGTTTCTAGAAAAATCCTGATGTACCCCCTTTAAAAAGGAGACTGCTGCATCTTAGAACCTAAGTCTGCCCACCTGCTTTAACCAAACACGCATTCTATCAATAATGAAACTTTAAAGGCTTAACACATAGTGTTATTTGTTGTTTCAGTCTTCAACATTACATGGTCCCAGTATTAACTGTCATACCCCATCCAACCCCTACTCCAAGAAGCGAAAACGGGGTTGGCTGGGGTATGAAATAAAACTTTAATTTCGGCTTAAAACGTTTGTATATTTTTAAAATACAACATTAATAGGTAGTTTTAAACAGGTTATCGCATTTTTTCAGTAATAAATGCGTTTAAACATGTTTTGTTGTCGAAATCCTGCTAATATAAGCTTTCCCATCGCTTAATGGAATTAAGGCGTGACCACGTAATGAGTCATTATACCACTCAACAGCATATTATACATACAAATATAAAGGAAATTCCCATAATGAGTTTTTTTATTCTTTCACTATATATATATTCACTTAGTTTAGTTCATCATACTGTAAAGTTGGTGATTTGTTTCGCTCATGTAGCATGGGTTATTTGTTGCTTTATGCTTTTATGTATCAAGTTCCATTAATTACATATTACAATGTATTATTTACTACTTCCCAGTGTAATAGTTTTTATAATAAGAGCTTATATAATCATTGTTTATATTTCAAACGTGAGCCATATTGATCAGCTTATATTTTCATTTTTATTTTTCACCGCCCGGACAATCTTTTTAAATGTCGAAAAAGAGTCGGAGTTTTGGAAAATCTGTCAAGTACTTTAGAAATTGTTACCATTTAGAGATTTCATTTTGCCAGTTCAATTTTAAAAAACACACAAAAAAAACACATTTCTTAGAAGGATGGTAAGAAAGATATATCAATGGATCGGAAATAACTTAACTAAGATAAAGAGTCGTAGTTTAGAGAAATCGATCAAGTATTTTAAAAGTTGTGGCGAGTTAAAAATAGAAATTTCACTAGACTGAGTAGTTTCCGGGTTGTGACCAATAAAATAAATATGTGTTGGGTTTGTCGTGAATATAGGATTTATTTTCATTTCGAAGTGGGAAAACTCAAATATTTTCGCTCAAATGTTCTCACTTTCTCGATGAAAATAAATCGTATATTCACTCTAAACCAACAAATATGCGCTATATGCTGTATGACTGCTGACTGTAAGTGTGGGTGATGCTCTTTAATTCTAATATTTTCATTTGGAATGGAGAAAACTCAAAAATATTTGCTAAATGTTCTCACTTCTAGATGAAAATAAATCGTATATTCACTCCAAACCAACAAATATGAGCTATATGCTGTATGACTGCTGACTGTAAGTGTGGGTGATGCTCTTTTATTCAAATATTTTCATTTCGAAGGGAGAAAACTCAAATATCTTTGCTCAAATGTTCTCACTTCTGGATGAAAATAAATCGTATATTCACTCCAAACCAACAAATATGCGCTATATGCTGTATGACTGCTGACTGTAAGTGTGGGTGATGCTCTTTTATTCAAATATTTTCATTTCGAAGGGAGAAAACTCAAATATCTTTGCTCAAATGTTCTCACTTCTGGATGAAAATAAATCGTATATTCACTCCAAACCAACAAATATGCACTATATGCTGTATGACTGCTGACTCCATGATGCTGTTTTATTCAAATTTATTCTAATGGTTGTTTGACAATTTTAAACATTTATTTTTCTTTAATGTTTAATTTTGATTTAGTTTAGGAACGATGATAAATATCAAACGTTTTTCAAGATAATTATTTTCATTATGTTGTGGAATTAAAGCGATGGTTTCAAAAAAGTCAAAGGCCAATGCAAATCGCCCAGTGTTGTTGGCCAACAAAATAACGCAACAATTTAATAAGTTCATTGTCATAAAGCATATATCCGAAGTAAACATGAGGCATTACTATTTATGTTTTTCATTATTGAAATGGGCTTTAAGGCGCACTAACAAGTTCTCCATTTACATCAAAATAAAAGCATATGCAGATCGGCCCAGAATCATACATCTCACCTGCAGTACTGCAGAGTTGCTGACAATTCTGTTTTTCACTCGAACTACGATCATTTTTTGTTGCGACCACTCAATTGGCACCCGAAACATTTGATGAACATGACAAATGATACATATCATGAAAATCTGTACACATCGAGATCAGGGTAGTGCATTAGAATCAGATCACTATCGTACATAGAGAAAAATAAATGGGTATTTTCATATAACACCCTATACTGAGACGTCATATCAGCCCGAGAGTTTTAGTTCTGTTTTGGCCTGATATAGTCTGTGATAAGAAAATACACATTTTTTATTCTATTTATCATATACTTGAGGGAAAAAAAGTTTAGATCTACTCCATTCTTATGTGCTCATGTATGTCACATAAGTGGTACTGTACACAACATTTATTTTTGTCCGAAATCTTATTGAATATGAATTCCATTGAATTTGAAATTTTCTACTCAAGGTGTATTGTCATAAGTGTTTATTTTTTCCACGGATAATGATTATATAGCCAATAATCTGCCGCGAAAAGAGGATGGAAGTAGACGACAAACAATACCCGTGACAAATCGTATACAATCGTAACTAATCGGTTATTTCCGTATCACTCCGGTAAAATGATCGAGATGAACATTCGTGTATTTCCGTGATATGACATGTTCATGACTTTACTGCCCGGCTTTATTGACCAGCATGGATTATATAAGAATCTTTCATGGGTATCCGGTGAAGATAGGGAATTCCAACCCGAGGTATAAGTGTTTTTATCGGAACCGAGGCTCTTTCGAGGTTCCGATTAAAACACTTATACCGAGGGTTGAAATTCCCTATCTGAACCGAAT
Source organism: Cyrtodaria siliqua (assembly GCA_037043455.1). Taxonomy (NCBI): domain Eukaryota; kingdom Metazoa; phylum Mollusca; class Bivalvia; order Adapedonta; family Hiatellidae; genus Cyrtodaria; species Cyrtodaria siliqua. The sequence goes on from JAWPHD010008075.1 coordinate 118,258, forward strand.
ACCCATGATAGATTCTTTTTCTTGCATATCAGAGACATGTAGTGCGTTGACGCCGCCAGCTACTGTTTTCCTGCATACCGGATGTTGGCGCGCGTGAATTTTATCTGACCCTAGGGTGAGATGGAAATATCTAGCCCCGGTAAAATGACGGATATCCTTGTCCGGTATGCTAGAAATGACTAGCTAGGTCTATGTGGTATCGAATATTCAAAAATGACGTATTTATAGGGAAGTATTTATAGGGAAGTATGTGATAAAAACGTATATTCGTATCATATAGACGCTATCGTTCGTACTACAGCTATCGATTTAGACCCTAACCTTTAGTACGGTGTACTATAAACAAAATTGCAGATAGTTTCTAAGTGCTTTAATGTAAGTAGTTGAAATTTGTTTGGCTCATGTATGTTGATATCACTTTCACACCACCCATACAGCTTTGGTAATTGTTTTCCACAAATATGATACGTTGATGATTTTATGCATAATTTCTACACATTATGACAATGGAATAACTAGAAACAAATAACACAATTTACAAAACTGAAAATATAAGAATGATTATCGGGTATTACTTTAATAGTTCCAAGTATATGTTTTTATGTTTGAAATTGTCGAAGTTTCATGATAAGCCACACGAAATAAACACTGTCAAAGTTTGTTTATAAATTCCTTTGACCTAACCATTCATACTATGCACTTATCTGTTCTCGCAATGTACAGATTCCCCAGGAGTGGAAATAGAAGCTATATGGTCACAGTTGCTTTTATATTGTTATTGCTGTGTAAATAAATAAGGAACAAGTGACTAGCTAGAAATAATTTGAATTTTGTAAACATGTTTGTTCAAATAAAACATTGATGAAAGGATTTGCGTTTGTTAAAGAATACAAATATGACCATGGTCATGATATGAGAATGCCACCACATGTATAATGTCTAGATATTCCGAATATACTCATTAAAGGAATAACTTCCTCAAACAAGGATTGAAGTCCTACTTCTTCAGCTCTGTGATAAATGAGTAGTTTGTTCCTGGCCATAATCATATTTAAATAATAGAAAGGGTGGATTAATATGAAGAATCACAAAGGGGCTATTGTGGTTACCGTAGGCATGCGTATACTAAAAGACAAAATAAATGCCACTCGGAAATTTCCGCTATATAATGTATATAGACACCTAATTCCACGTAATATTCCGAAGAAATCCCATGATGTTTTATGAAAAACAGGTTGCAGCCAGTTAGAGAAACGACAAAAACTGTGCTATTGTAGAGTTTTTATCACAGTACACTTTGTAACACGAATTTCATAAAATGTTAAAGTTCCACTTTGAACATTTGAGACATTTCAGTACTGTATTTAATGTATAGAGTTTGCCTAAGCTGACTCACATGCTTGCTTGAGCCAAACGCATATTCTATCAATAATGAAACGTTGAAGGAATAACACTCGGTGTGTTGTTTTAGTTTCTTTTTCAGAAAGGTGAGGTCTTAGGTACCATTCGAATAACAGCAGGATATTAAACATGCAATATATAGCGACAATTCCCAAGTTGCGTTTCTTTTTTCCTTTAGT